>JARGCV010000505.1:370000-372500 GCA_034064705.1 Bothrops alternatus | reverse complement strand
TTGCAGGTTTTGGCTGTTGTTGTCAAGAAAAAATTAAGGTCCATGAAAAATTAATCAGCAAACAAAACAGAGAAGGGAGGAAAAAAATTGCTGCAAGCTGGACCAAAAAAAGGTCCCCCCCTTATTTTTCTTCTTGAAGTGCAAGTTATTAATTTTTATGTCTTTACATATATTACTTTGGTATCTGTTTATGTGTGTGGACCATTAAAAATAAACCCTATAACACATTTTCTATGGGCTGCATATAATTTTCGTAGAATAAATTAGAACATTTATTTGATTAAAGGTTCTTGGAGGCAGGGAAGCTATTTGAATTAATGACTCTGGTATTTAAATAGATGTTTTCAAACACATTTTTCACAAGGCCAACATTCTGGGGCCTTGTGTGCTCACCTGTGCGTAGGCAAGGGAGGCCTGTATGCCTGGGTTTTCAATCCTTCTAAAATTTTCTCTCTAATGTAACAAATCCCATTCTACTCTTCTGAAGCATGAGGACTCTCACCTAGATCTGCATGGCGTACCAGCAGCCACACAAAGACATGCCTTTTGGAAAGGGGTGGGGTTGTGCGCTTTTTAAATATTGGAATGGATAGGTTAAGACACCCTTTCCAACCTCTGAAAAGCAAAACAAGCAAAAAAAAATTAAAAAAAAGGAGAGCAACATCTGAGGTTTGATCTAATTTGAAGGAGGGTCCAAAAGCAGTGATCGTGTAGGACAGGGGTTCCCAACCAGGGTGCAAGACGATATTCCAGGGGGTGCAAAATTATGGTGTATATGCATAATTCGTTGCCATTGTTTCAAACTTTTGTAAGGGGTGTGAGAATATATCAGAAGTGTTCTAGGGGTACGAAGAGTAGGAGAATAATCAGCTTAGACTTCTGGTTTGCCATCATGGCCACCATGGATGCTGGAAGGTGAGCTCCGTCTTCTGCGTTCGGTTTTGTTCTGCTGGGGGACCCTGGAAAGGGTCAAAAGCCACCCTGCAAGGGTGACGAGCAAGGAGGGGAGCCACGCTTGATCGCAGGAAGGCGGCAGCCCTTCCGCTCAATCTGGGGCAGCCCTCCAAATCGGCGGAGGAAAGACTGACCATAGTAATATGGCCCGTCACTAGGCTGCAGACAGCCAAAGTCAAACTCTCCACCAAGCACTTCGAAAGCAACGCAGATGAAACTGGGTGAAATCTGATCTTCTCTTTATCCTAAGTATTTTCTTTTCCTGTAAAAGCTGCCCAAAGTATCTTTCCCCCTGTGAGGAAAGAGGGAAGGGAATTTCTATCCCATGCTCTAAGAACAGTGGCAATTGACTACCCAGGGGAATTAAAGCACTAAAAGAACAACTTTAATCTAATTGGATTTATATGTTCCTGAAACTTGGGGACCAAAAATTTTCTTATTTTTATTAGAGACTTTTGTTTTTATCTACAAAAGAGAAATAAAATTGGAAAAAAGATTATAAAAATTTTGGACTTAAAAAACTTTAAATGGCATCAGTGACATCTTGTGGTGAAGTTTGGTATTACAACTTGTTATTTCCTGAAAGAGACTTGGCTCGAAGCCCAAACTTTAGATAAGATTCTTTTGACCTATGAAAAACTCAGCTGTAAAGAGAACATCTGGACAGCATATCTGGCCTACTTGAACTATGAATGTAAACCTTTACTGACTTTCAGAGTTATATGTAGGGAATTGTCTTCCTATCTCTTTATTTGAGGAATGCTGGTTACTATATGAGATGATGAAATACCTTGGACTATAAAATCTTGCTTGATAAATGACTTCTACTATAAAGTCTATCTATAAACACATGAAAGAGAGGTCCCATACCTAGTTATAAAATTATTTTTAATGTCTGATTTTAAAGTCCTCAACACATTATTAAAAGAATATGGATTAAGACCAGGAAAAGACCCTTTCCATGTTGAAAGCAATACATGAAACCATTCTTTCAGCTTGTGATAAAATAAGATCTAACATAAAAGAACAAGATGCCAGCTTAGATACACAAACCCAAACTTTGACTATAACCAAAGAACTAACAACGCAGAAGATAACAGAAGAAGTGGAACAATTACATATTAAGACAGAGGACTCAATTGACCAACAAATACAGTTAATGGAAAATCCAGAAAGGGATTTTCTTGTGTGTACATCATAACAGCTACCTAGGGACAAATAATATTCCCAGGACTACACTTCAAGGTGGATCTCTATTTTTTAGATATTTCAACCACACCCCAGTTCTGTTTTAGACTTTTTTTTGTTTACTCCTATTTCCCAAGGGACCATGAGTTCTGTTTCTCTCTGTGCTAACTTTGATTTGATTGTTCTGTGTATAACAGCTTGTTCATTTCTCTTTCTCAGTGCCTGCCCATTTGGTGAACTCCCTTCATTGAAACATCTACCCCCTTTCCCCAACTGTTATATCTGTTACCCCGTAACATATATAAAAATACAAAGAAAGATAAAAAGCTATGTTAGCTATTTTGGTATATACCAGGTT
>JARGCV010000505.1:280000-365000 GCA_034064705.1 Bothrops alternatus | reverse complement strand
CTTTTCTGTTTGATGCTTATTCCAGTTCCTTTTTCCTGTTTCCTGCTTGTTTCCATTGGGGTTTCAGCTCAGTGCCATTAACCACTTTTATTCACATAGTCTCAGAACTGGTGGCGGCGGCAGCGTGCTCCAGGGGTGAAAAGAAGCAAGACCTCTTTAAGGAAAATGTGGAATCAGGATTAGTATTAGAAAAAGAAAAGGAGGCAAGATTGTCGTGTAGGAATACAAGCTAATTTGAGGGCTAATCCACATGGAGCTCCATTTCCATTTGTCCTGTTTGCTATTGTTCGCTCCCTAGAGACTAAAATGGATGATCTGAAACTTGAGCTGGCCACGAACAAGGAGTCTATATCGGAGGTGGTGACCCTTTGAGAGTTGTATGCAACGAAATTTCATTTTGATGTATGCCAGTTGGTGTACATTCAAAGTGACAATAAAGTTGTTATTATTATTATTATTATTATTACTACTACTACTACTACTACTACTACTATTATTATTATTATTATTATTATTATTATTAATAGGGACTTTTGTTGTTGTCACCCCAAAGGTGCTTTTTTTTCACGAGGCAACTGGACTTTCTTGTTTTTATTTATTTATTTATTTATTTATTTATTTGTTTGTTTGTTTGTTTATTATTTATTAAACTTTTATACCGTCCCTCTCCTGTAGGACTCGGGGCGATTTACAGCCCAATTTAAAACAGATAATAATAAATATTTAAAAATGAATTAAATTAATACATGGCTGTTTCACAAAATCCACACTTTGGACAGAGAGGACCACTGGTTTGAAAGACAGGTCAAAGGTCAACAGAGGGGGAGGGATACGATATCATCTATCTCCAGTCTACAACACAAATCCTTTCAGCCCTTCCAAGAAGGCTCCACAACCATTTGCACTAGTCAGATAACCCTGAGGACACAGATAAACCTCCAGGTGGCCTCAACGAGTCTCTACAGGAATGTAAATGGCCAGCTGTCTGCAAGGAGTATAAATCTTTTCATTCCCCACCATCCAATCAGAGCTGAAGAAGCAAAACAAAAAAGTCCAATTGACTCCTGAAAAACCATGACCTAGATGACTGACATCTTTTGTTGTTGCAACCAGTTGCCCATGGCTATGCACAGATTAATTGGTATCTGCCTGAGAAATCAGACATATACAGTATTGACTGTTTTGCTGTTATTAGAACATGCCTGGGACATCATAAGCAAATAGGACAAAGCTGTTCTGTAAATATGTCACATATAACGAAGAAAACATCAGAAAGTGGGGGATATAGAGTTTTCATTTGGTGCACCTGATACCATAGTGCAAGGATGAGGCAAATATATTGTGGCATGTGGATAGGCCTCAACTGAAGAGCCCATTCAGATTTGTGCTTTAAAGAAAAAAGCTATACAGCTGTGGAGCTTTTCAGGGCATCTACCTTATTACCATTATTTTTTGGAATATCTTGCATTTGTTGTTGTTGTTGTTAATTTTTTTTTTTTATAAAATTCTTTTATTAAAACAATCAACATTGAACATAAAAACATATTATGCAGCAATCATCATGACACCTGATATACAATACTAAGTATTTGTCATTGAAAACGTCTGAATTAGTAAGCCTTTTTCCCCCTCCTCGCGTCTAGCCTCAACTATACTCCTGTTACACTTTGTTTGATTGGTGTTTCTCTTATCTGGTTCCATATTAATGTGATCAACATTAAACCAAAGATCCTATTGCTAAACAATCATCCTAGAACATAGCATACAACATTAGGTTGCGAAGTCGTGTCTGATCCATCGCGACCCCATGGGCAATGTTCCTCCAGGCCTTCCTGTCCTCTACCATTTCTGGAGTCCATTGAAGCTCACGCCTCCTGCTTCAGTGACTCCATCCAGCCACCTCATTCTCTATCGTCCCCTTCTTCTCTTGCCCTCCATCTTTCCCAGCATTAGGCTCTTCTCCAATGCATAATGTTAGTCAAAGAACATGCATGGCTTCAATTAAGTTTTCCCACACTCCTACATCCACAATTTTATATTTACTTTTAGTGTGGCGATTCTGTTGGTCCTGCTGCCAAGATGCAGTCTGGACAATCCCACAACCCTGTGATGGGCTCTATGCACGGGCCAATTCGTCAGAAGGCGCAGAAGGAAAGACTTAACAGCAGAATTTGATACAAGACGCTTCTGGATGCAAAGAGCGGTCTCTCTATGCCCAGCAGGTCGTTTTATTAGGCATGGTCAGAAAGGTTTTTGCCTGAACGCAGCAGGCCAATCATCATCGTACCTGATCATTTGAATTGACCTATCCACAATCTAGTTCATGAAGATTGCCTTGTATGGTACAGCGCCTCTTACGTTCTTTGCCAATTACCTGTCTTTATTTTAATATGACCTTATATGGTTACGCTCTTGCTTTTTCAGGTAACTTCCTGTTCCTGTTACCTGAGCACGTGCACATCCAGTATTTTTCCATTCTGCTTGCTTCCTTGTACTGCATAGCCCAAGTGACAATAGGCATTCAGTAATTTCCCACTCCAGATACAATGAATCTTGCTTGATCCTATTCTATCCTATGGTATTATTACTTGTCCTTTTTGCCACTTATGTAGGGGCTTTCATAAATTCCTACATCTCCTCCCTTTTTATTTTGTATAGGGAACAGTACCATCAAATGTCCGAAAGAGGTCAGATTAGAGCAAGAGGTTCCATATAAAGGTTTGAGTAGGATTCAAAAAAAATATAGTAGAAAATTACATTGGATAATACTGACTTTGATAAAAATTCACAGTGATAAACTTTGATAAAAATTCACAGTGATAACAGTTATACAATTATTTCTATTATATAAATTTCTCTAAGGATTTAGTACATCATAAAAAACTATATATTCAATTCCCCTCCCTCATTTGGTCAAACCTCATGGTTCTTTGTTGCTTTGTCTTCTTTGTTCCAAGCACATGGCATGGCAGTCTGTCCCAGGCTTCATGATTTCTTTGTCCCACCTATGTTCCCATCCAGTTCTTACAGATCCTAGGTGCATAGGCCATCGATCATAGCAACATCCAACATCTCCTCCTTTCTTTTCTTTTAATAAGAGTCCGGGGAGAAAACGGGACATGGTTTTGTCTTCTGCCAGTCAATGTGAATTTTTTCTGTCATCAGAGGCTGTAGTTGGTTCTTGTCCAGGAAATGGACAGAAGAGGGAGGCTTACACAGGTTTTGCAGGTTTTGCAGTGGGGGGGGGAATGCATTTGTACACAGCAACAGATTGTTACACAAAATACTAGAAACATTATGATATTGAAAACCCATTCCTTGAGCCACCCAGCATTAGGTAGCCAGGAAAATCAGCAAAACAAGGTATACAGTTTCTTGTGATAAGGCATTGTGGCAGAAATGTGTGTGTGTGTTGTAGAAATGGAAATTTACCAGACCAATTCTGGGATGTTCACCAATGTGCATTTTCCTTCCACATAAGGACTAATCTTTGTCAGATGTGAGTGCATTGTCTTTTGAGAAGTTGCACAAAGTTTCAAAGTTTTCACCAAAATCAAACAAGGGAACAGAATCAGCACATGTTGTTGTTATTCTTTGTCTCATTATCTAGCTGCAAGGGATAGTTGTGTTACAAGATCTTGTTACTAATTGATGAAACTGTGTGATTCACAACACAAAGTAAGGAAGGATTCAAAGTTAAAGAGAGAGATTGAGAGATTTCATTCATAGGCACGCTATGAAGGCATACAACCATTGAATGCATTCAGCAACTTATGGTGAGAGACATAAAAAATGCAAAGCAGCAATGATTTGTCACAAAATTTAAATCATTAACAAGAAATAAGAAAGAGACAAAATTAAAATTCATTAACACTAGAAACATTAAATTCAAAATAGGCAAAGAGAAGTGAGAAAGGCAACATTTGCAGGGAAATCATAAGAAAGGGAAAATTGGCAAAGAGAAAATAATAAGAAAGAGAAAAATTAGAGGCATGGTTTATTAAGCAAGACAACCTGGAGGGAAGGTATAAGAGAGAGAAGGTAACACAGATTCATATGTAAATTGAGAAACAACCAGGGAGGGGGAGTGTATGAGAGAGGCTAACACAAAGAGATTCACAAAATGCAGTCATATGTAGATTTGAGTCTCTCGTCACAGCCCTAGGCTGGCTGGTTTTTAAACTGGCCCTAGTTGATCTTCAGGTGACGGAACAGTCTTCAAATAAACCTCTGGAGAAGGACAAAAGAAGGGGGGGGAGAAAATGGCCCTGTGGGGAAGGAAGAGTTAACAAGCAAACAAGGCATTTTGAATCAATGGATTACCCAGAAGTATTTTCCCATTTTTCAATTATAAGGAATAGAAGCAACAGGCTTCAGATTTTTAACAAGTTGAAAGGTAACACAGTAAAGACTGAATTAGCATAGTAAGATCAACAGGAGACAGGCAGGGGCAGTTATTAAGTCCACATCAGAAGAACTGGGAGGAAATGAGCCATGAAAAGCATGCTGAGTCAGAGTGAGAAACACTTAGATTTTTTAGGAGACAGGGCAGGAGAAACAGAAACAGAATCCTGATAACAATGACTATGTTCCAAGCCAATAGCTACAGAAGAAGAAAAAGAAGAAGGATACAATTAATTCTTTCACGTAAGGAGAATTTTGGGAAGGAGCAGAGGGCTCCTCCATAAGCCAATTTTAATCCAATCAGCAATTTTTTGTGGTCCCTTTTAGATGTAAAAGAGACAATGCCAAACAAACAATAATACTTTTAAGCTCCTTAGGTGAAGGCACATTTGTGAATCTTTGTTAGTTGCATAATTAAGGTTCTAACAATTAACATCAGGCCCTCCCCCCTTTGATCCTTGGAGAATTCCACCCACATACTCACGGGGGGGGGGGGTTTTCAAGGGAAGAAGGAAAGGTCTGACTCCCTTCCATGTTGTTAAAATATCTGGAGGTGCTTTTGGCTCTTTGTGAAAATATTCCCCTAACCGGGTCCAAGTTAACAAATCTAATTTTCCTTTGGCAGGATAAGAGGGAACTTCCTGCCAAATGAATTTAAAGAGGAAAATTAATTTTTTCTTAGAGGGATAATAATTCCTTCTTTTCAAAAAATTTCTATTAGCCTCAATTATCTGACCCACCTCAGTGATATGAGCCTGCTGCCCTTTTGTCAGATTTCCGCCCATACTTACGAAAAAACGGCCGTAGTAAGAGATGGACTGTAGAGTGCGCTTCGGACGTACCTCTCGCGCTGCACCCACGATGAAACGAAGAAAAAAAACCTCTTTTAGGCTGCTGGTGTTGTGATCATCGCATCGGGGTCATCACTTGTGGCGATTCTGTTGGTCCTGCTGCCAAGATGCAGTCTGGACAATCCCACAACCCTGTGATGGGCTCTATGCACGGGCCAATTCGTCAGAAGGCGCAGAAGGAAAGACTTAACAGCAGAATTTGATACAAGACGCTTCTGGATGCAAAGAGCGGTCTCTCTATGCCCAGCAGGTCGTTTTATTAGGCATGGTCAGAAAGGTTTTTGCCTGAACGCAGCAGGCCAATCATCATCGTACCTGATCATTTGAATTGACCTATCCACAATCTAGTTCATGAAGATTGCCTTGTATGGTACAGCGCCTCTTACGTTCTTTGCCAATTACCTGTCTTTATTTTAATATGACCTTATATGGTTACGCTCTTGCTTTTTCAGGTAACTTCCTGTTCCTGTTACCTGAGCACGTGCACATCCAGTATTTTTCCATTCTGCTTGCTTCCTTGTACTGCATAGCCCAAGTGACAATAGGCATTCAGTAATTTCCCACTCCAGATACAATGAATCTTGCTTGATCCTATTCTATCCTATGGTATTATTACTTGTCCTTTTTGCCACTTATGTAGGGGCTTTCATAAATTCCTACATTTTAGGATGCACAAAAAGTAATATTCATTCAAGGGATGGGAGAGCCTTCAGAGAGCAGTTGGCTTATCCGTTTTTCATGTTTCACATAACTTAATGAATAAATGACTTTTCCATTTGTGCAAATTGAAGAGCAGATAAATAATGAATACCCGAGTGATCATTATTACACTTCAGCCTTTATTGAAAATCTTCAACCTTTACCGACAGAAGATACAAATTAATGTTTATGAAGAGGTTATATCTTACAATTATATCTGAAATGGTACTTGCTGCTAGATATTAGTACTACCCCTTGCTTTAATACTACATTTACGTAAATTTGGTCTTTACATAAATAATAATTCCACCTCTTTCTGCTCTTTCTGTATATGTCTATACAGGTTTTAGTATTAGAAAACCAATAATATGTTGACACTACTTTTTTAAAAAAAAATCCTTTAAAATAATTTTATTGTGAGAGCTCCACATCTAAGCCCCCATGCCACTCCTTACAGCATGCACAAGTGAGCTGTGGAATTTTGTGTCATAAGTTGTGATAATGACCATCTGTCATGAATGCTATAGTAGAAGGTACATGTAGTGGTCAGGCGTTGGAAGAGATGGTCTCCTTTGTATTTATCATTGTGTATTTCTGTTGCTTTTGATGATTCACATCTGTGCTAGATTTGGGCAATGTATGGGTTGGACATAATTCACTTGAATTTTTGCCAGGTTATTATAGGAATCTAGGTAATAGATGGTGATTGCCCCTCTCATCACATAATGTGGTGCATTCAGCTACTGAACAATTTATTGTGCTCATCGTTCAACAGAATGCTGTTACATTCTTTTCTTCACATTTCCTGACATTGTTGACAAGTTTACTTTCTCTATCTAGTTCCTCCTGTTTTGTTCCCTACTGTCATATTAATATGAATGCTAACTATTACAAGGAGAGATCCAACTGCATGAATGTACATCTGAAATTTCAGAAGACTTGTCGCAGTTTTCCTTGTCATTCTACATTTGTTTCTTAATTTGAAGTGGGCCACTCAGGATCAGTTTAATTTCCCAACTAAAAAGAGACTCTTGAGCTAACGTGAAAATCAATTGTCTTCTCCCCTGAGTCTTACATCCTGGAAGCTTTGCTGATCATATTTCTGTTTGTTTTGTGAATATTCTATCACAAGTGGAATATTCTGCGTGGAACTGGAGGACGGCCCTTTTAATTCTTTTTAACAGGCTGTCCTGTCTATCACTTTGATGGTATTGAAGTTAATTGATATTTAAGAAATGGATTGTACTTGTGCCCCCACCCCCAAGACAACTGATTCAATGTCCTTATAATTAACAGCAACTGTTTATGATGATGAACTTCTGGCTATGTGAAAATATTCCTTGTCATTTACTTAGTTAAGTAAAACCAATGTGACAGACAAAATGCAGTGACAGATTGTTGTCTATCTTAGCTTTAGTATCTTAGGAAGAAAGGGGGGAAAATTGTTTTAAAAAAGTAACACATTGTGGAAAAAAACACACAAAACTTTTTTACATGATTCTGTGAATCAGCCAAAATTACTCCAAGAAGGGATATTTACATGAACTAATGTAAGTGCTTTTGAATCTAAAACTCACAAGTACCACCAAGAAAGATATCTAAATGTGGTTTATCTATGATTCAAAATGCACACTCATTTAAGTTGCCCTTTGCTTCCACCACCTAGCCAACAATACAAGTATTGTTCAATATTTGAATGATTAATTTAATATTTGAATTGATTTTATTTGAATTCTGATAGATAGATAGATAGATAGATAGATAGATAGATAGATAGATAGATAGATAGATAGATAGATAGATAGATAGATAGATAGATAGATAGATAGGTAGGTAGGTAGGTAGGTAGGTAGTTGGGTGGGTGGGTGGGTGGGTGGGTCGATGGATAGGTAGGTAGATAGATAGATAGGGTAGGTGGGTGGGTGGGTAGGTAGGTAGGTAGGTAGGTAAGTGGGTGGGTGGGTGGGTGGGTGGATGGATAAGTAGGTAGGTAGGGTGGGTGGGTGGGTAGGTAGGTAGATAGATAGATAGATAGGGTGGGTGGGTGGATAGGTAGGTAGGTAGGTAAGTGGGTGGGTGGGTGGGTGGATGGATGGATGGATAGGTAGGTAGGTAGGGTGGGTGGGTGGGTAGGTAGGTAGATAGATAGATAGATAGATAGATAGATAGATAGATAGATAGATAGATAGATAGATAGATAGATAGATAGATAGATAGATAGATAGATAGATAGATAGATAGATAGATAGGGTAGGTGGGTGGGTGCGTGGGTGGGTGGATAGGTAGGTAGGTAGGTAGGTAGGTAGATAGATAGATAGATAGATAGATAGATAGATAGATAGATAGATAGATAGATAGATAGATAGATAGATAGATAGATAGATAGATAGATAGATAGATAGATAGATAGATAGATAGAACTATCTTTTGCATAGCAGCCTTTCCTATGCTTAAAGTCTTCTCTCATCTCCTCCCCTTCCCCTCGCCTTTCTTCTCCTCTCCTCCTTCTCCCTCTCATTACTAATACCTGTTATAAAATTTTAAGTGTAAAAAAATCCAGAAGAAGCTTCATATTAGAACACAGGCACAATGTGGCTGAAACCTTGCAATTTTGAAGGGAAAACGCTACTTCTCTAGTAGAGAAGACGAACGTTCTCTAATGTCTCTCAAGGCTGTTTTTAGTCTGTGACCTCTCTGGCAATAGGTTGTGCGGCTCTTTATCGTAAAAGCTCTCCTTTGTTTCATAATCAAAGCAAATGAAGCCACTGGTATCTGAAAGAGGAAAATAAATTGACACTCGGCATTGTTATCCACGCCAGTGACACGATAATACAGGCTTTTATCACTTTGAGAAGCTTGAAGAGCAAGTGTCCCTTCTATTTGACACTTCTGTGATGGATATTTAAGTAACCAGAAGCTGATATTAGCGAATGGCCTTTAGCCCCTTGGCACTTTCTGCACTGCGACGGGAGAATTAAATCAACCACATGCTCACATTTTAATCTTTCCCCATCAAGATGAATAGATTTTCTTGCATCCATAACATAATAGTGACATGTAGCGAGTCTCATCGGGCTTGTCTAGGATAAATCTTGTCACAAAAAGTCGAAAACTAATATTTTATAAGAGCGGAATCCATCTTTTTTTTTTAAAAAGAAACAAATACAAGAGAAAGATGAAAAACCGTCAGTTGGAATAAGTGAGCCCATCGATGTTTCATTTCACCCAACCGTGTCATTCAGCAACATCATGGGCCTTTTGGGAAATGTTCCCAGTTATTCCAAAAGTCCTTGTTCATGAGGCAACTGGACTTTCTGGTTTTTCTTTTGTAGACGTTTCGCTTCTCACCCAAGAAGCTTCTTCAGCTCTGACTGGATGGTGAGGAAGGGAAGGATTTATATTTTTTGCAGACCGCTGGTCATTTGCATTATTTCAGAGAGTTGTTGAAGCCATTGGGAGGTGTAGCTGGGTCTTCAGAGTCACCTGAGTAGTGGAAATGGACGTGGCGTCTTCTTGACTGCGGGATGTTTTCTGCGACACAGGCTGTTGGGGATGAGTCTGTGTTGACTGAATCTCAAACTGAAGCGCAAATGGTTCCTGGAGTCTGCAGTGGCCTCAACAACTCTCCAAAAGGAATGCAAATGACCAGCTCTGCCTGCAAGGAGTATAAATTTATTTATTTATTTATTTTAATTAAATTTATATGCCGCTCCTCTCCGAAGACTCAGAGCAGCTTACAACATAAATAAAACAATTTATCAAAAAACTAAATCCAAATCTAAAAAAAACAATTAAGAATAAAACCCCCAGACACATTCATCATTCACTCAACAATCCACTGTCAACCCCAGGCCTGCCGGCATAGATAAGTTTTAAGATTCCTTCGGAAGGCCGGGAGAGTGGGGGGAACGTGGACTTCAGGGGGCAGTTGGTTCCAGAGGGTGGGCGCCACAATGGAGAAGGCCCTCCCCCTAGGACCCGCCAGACGACATTGTTTCGCTGACGGGACCCGGAGGAGGCTGACCCTGTGCGCTCTCACCGGTCGAAGGGAAGTATGTGGCAGAAGGCGGTCCCGTAAGTATCCTGGTCCCATGCCATGAAGGGCTTTATAGCTAATAACCAACACTTTGAATTGCGCTCGGAGACCAATAGGCAACCAATGCAGCATGCGGAGAGTTGGCGAAATGTGGGCACGATGTGGCAGGCCCACAATTGCTCGCGCAGCTGCATTTTGCACTAATTGTAGTCTCCGAACACTCTTCAAGGGTAGCCCCATGTAGAGAGCATTGCAATAGTCAATCCTCGAGGTGACAAGGGCATGTGTGACTGAGTAGAGACTCCCGATCCAAATAAGGGAGTCCCTTATTTCCTTCCCTTCCCCACCATCCAGTCAGAGCTGAAGAAGCTTCTTGGATGAGAAGTGAAACATCTTCAAAGAAAAAACAAGAAAGTCCAGTTGCCTCGTGAAAAAGCACCTCTGGGACAACCATCGCGGTGCCGCGCTCTACTTGTGATCTGGGTTGTTTAGAGCCAAAGGGCCCGGGTTGTAGGCTGATGCTGTGCAATGCCAGGTCTGTGGTTAATAAGGCCCCCCTGATACAAGATTTAATTACGGAGGGGGCTGTAGACCTGGCGGGTATTACGGAGACCTGGTTGGGACCAGAGGGTGGTGTCCCTCTGGTGGAAATGTGCCCTCCAGGCTTCCTTGCATTTCACCAGCCGAGAACTCAGGGCAGGGATGGGGGAGTGGCGGTTGTGATTAGGGAAGGTCTCAGGCCAAGGGAAGTCACTGTTCCTCAGACGGCAGGCTGTGAATCCCTCCTTGTGAGGTGGGACCATGGGGGTCCGAGGGCTGTGTTGCTTACGTACCTGGCTCCCTGCCACGTGTCAACCACCCTGCCCGAACTCTTGGGCATCATTGCTGCGGTGGCGGTTGAGGTCCCCAGGCTAGTGGTCATGGGTGACTTCAATCTGCCGTCTGCGGGCGAGGCGTCTGGGGAGGTTCGGGAGTTCATGGCTTCCATGACAGCCATGGACCTGACCCAGGTAATTCAAGGTCCCACACACACGGGGGAAAACACGCTTGACCTGGTTTTTGTCTCTGGTAAGTGTCTGAGTGATCTGGATACGAGAAATATAGTTATTACACCTTTGTCATGGTCAGATCACTCTCTCCTACGACTGGACTTTTGGACCGCTACACCCCACTGCAGGGAGGCGGAACCAATTGTTTGGTACTGCCCCAGGCGACTGATGGAACCCGAGAGGTTCCAGACGGAGCTTGGGCCAATACCGGAGGCTCTAACATATATAACACACAACTCGGTCGTGGCGCTGGTAGCTGCCTGGGATAGGGCAGCTGCTGATGCCTTGGATAGGGTTGTGCCTTTGCGGCCTCTGAACCGGCGTGGTTCTCATTCAGCTCCCTGGTTTAACGGGGAGCTGAGGGAGGTGAAGCGCCGGAAAAGATGCCTAGAGAGCAGTTGGAGGGCGAGTCGCTCTGAGTCTGACCGAACACGAGTAAGAGACCATATTAGGACTTACTTAGTGGCAATAAGGGCAGAGAAGTGTTCTTATGTCACTGCCCTTATTGCGTCATCAGATAACCGCCCAGCCTCCCTGTTTAGGGTAACCTGCTCCCTCCTTCATCGGGAGGTGAGGGGGGACCCCTTGGAGGGAAGAGCTGAGGATTTTGTGCAATACCTGTATGACAAAATCGCTCAGATTTGGGAAGGCTTTAACTTCAACGAAGGCAGTCCAGCAGAAGTGGCTGAGGCCGGTCTTGAGACTACTATCTGGGCTGAGTTTGACTACGTGACACCTGATGACGTGGACAGGTTGCTGGGAGGTCTTAGAGCAACCACATGTTTATTGGACCCGGGTCCCTCCTGGTTGGTACTGGCCTCCAGTGAGGTGACGCGAGGCTGGCTCCAGGCAATTATCAACGCCTCGTTGAGTAAGGGTGTCTTCCCCGCCACCCTGAAAGAGGCGGTGGTGTGACCCCTCCTCAAGAAGCCCGCCTTGGACCCGGCTGTTCTATCTAATTACCGTCCTGTCTCCAACCTTCGCTTTGTTGCGAAGGTTGTTGAGAGTGTGGTTGCTCGACAGTTCCCTCAGCACCTGGAGGAATCGTCGTACCTGGACCCGTTCCAGTCGGGCTTCAGGCCGGGTTACAGCACGGAAACAGCTTTGGTCGCATTGGTGGATGATCTCTGGCGGGCCCGGGACAGGGGTTGCTCCTCTATCCTGGTGCTATTGGACCTCTCAGCGGCTTTTGATACCATCAACCATGGTATCATGCTGCGCCGGCTGGCGGGGCTGGGTATAGGGGGCACCATGCTTCGGTGGTTCTCTTCCTTCCTCTCTGGTCGGACGCAGTTTGTGTTGACAGGGGGTCAGAGGTCGACCCCGAGGCCCCTTGATTGTGGGGTACCTCAGGGGTCGGTCCTCACGCCCTTGTTGTTCAACATTTATGTGAAGCCGCTGGGTGAGATCATCCGAGGTTTTGGGGTGGAATTCCATCAGTACGCTGATGATACTCAGCTGTACATTTCCACCCCGAACCACCCAAATGAAGCTCTTGACATGCTGACCCAGTGCCTGGAGGCCGTGCGGATCTGGATGGGAAAGAACGGTCTCAAGCTCAACCCCTCCAAGACCGAGTGGCTGTGGTTACCGTCGTCCCGGTACAACCAGCTGACTCCATCGCTGTCTATTGGGGGCGAGTCAGTGGCCCCCACGGGAAGGGCTCGCAACTTGGGAGTCCTCCTAGATTCACGGCTGTCCCTTGAGGACCATCTGACGGTCGTGGCCAGGAGGATGTTTTACCAGATTCGTCTGGTACGCCAGTTGCACCCCTTCCTAGATAAGGACGCGCTACGCACGGTCACCCATGCCTACGTCACTTCCAGACTGGACTATTGTAATGCTCTCTACATGGGGCTCCCCTTGAAGTGCACGCGGAGGCTTCAACTGGCGCAGAATGCAGCCGCGCGGGTGGTAGTGGGGGTACCCTGGCGGGTACGAATGGCCCCTATCCTGCGCGAGCTGTACTGGTTGCCGGTGGTCTTCCGGGTGCGCTTCAAGGTGTTGGTCACCACCTTTAAAGCGCTCCATGGCATAGGACCCAGTTATTTACAAGACCGCCTTCTGCCAGTAAATACCTCCCATCGACCAGTTCGCTCCCACAGAGAGAGCCTCCTCAGGGTGCCATCGGCTAAGCAGTGTCGGCTGGTGGCGCCCAGGGGGAGAGCCTTTTCTGTGGGGGCACCGACGATGTGGAACGAGCTCCCCCCAGAACTCCGGACATGTCATGATCTCCGCACCTTCAGAAGAGAACTGAAGACTCATCTCTTCAATCAAGCCGGCCTGGCCTAGATCTCCTCGGGTTTTAAAATTTTTAAACAAGGCTGTTCGGGTTTTAGAATTGGGTTTTTAACAGGTTTTTAGCAACAGCCTTGTATTAATATTAACTTAATTTTTAAATATTTATTGTTTTTATGTTTTTACTCTGTTTTGAACCGCCCCGAGTCCTACGGGAGAGGGGCAGTATAAAAATTTAATAAATAAATAAATAAATAACTGAGAATCTTCACAGACATTCTCAGTTATTTCAGAGAATTTATTAAGGGAGCCTTCTATGTAATTAGGTAATTAGGTCTTGGCATCTTCAGTTTGAAAGTGGGGTGATTAAAGATATAGGTGACCCATTTTTCTTGACTATGCTAAGTGGGATACAGTTTCACGTGTGGTAAAATCTTTCATTACTTGTGTTTTAACCTCTTCCAAGAGCATCTAACAGATCGTGATTCAACTCAGAACAATCTCTAAAACCAAATATAAGTTCGGCTCTATCCTATATCTGGAGATTTTTTTTGGGGGGGGAACCTCACAAAATGTATGGAGCTTATGAGGCATACATTTTACATCCCTACTTTATCAACATTTTTTTTTCTGTGCCAGCAGAAAATTCTCCTTTTCCTTTTGACTAAAAGAAAATTAAAAAAAAAACTAAAAAACCCCACCAACAACCAAAGATATAGTGAATGTGAATAGTCTGCGAATAAATATTTATTATAGAAATTAAGAGATTTGGTTTATTAAAGCAAAAAAAAAAAAGATTCAGGTGATTTCTTTTACTTTTTCTTCCATGTTTAGATGTCAGGATCATTAAAATTTGTTTAGTCTGCCCTTTGCATGCTTGACATGTCAGTTTTAATATTTGTAGGTCTCTATTTTTAGCAGAAGATTTCTCCAGCTTCTATTAACAGGTAGACTGGGGCTAATTATGCATTTAATTTGCAATGATAAAGTGACAATGCTCACTGTGGGTGAAAGTTAAACCCGAGCCACCTACAAAACTGTTGGAAGCAATTTGACACCCATCTACTTTGAAATGAGCTTCATGGACCAATTTCTCAATCATTTTATTTAACATATTTCTGGAAGCAAACTTCCAAAGAGTTTGGGACATCTTGGGTGTGTTCTCAACCCTTCCACCTTTGCAATTTATTAATGCAGCCCCACTACTCATTTAATGAAGATGGTTCTGAAATCCACAGTATGTTTCTTTTCAGATTCATCTCAAAGCTAGAAGAAAGAGTGTCTGTTTTAATAAAACAGCTTCACCTGAGCCCAAAGCAGTTCTTCCACAAAGAGTGCACAGGTCTCAATTAAAATAAAAAGGGAGACATTGGATGATTCTTTTCCCAATTCTCCTATTGATGCATGCATTTTCTATGGAATTGTGCCTTTGCTTTCCCCACTCTTTTTATGACTCTCTGGAGTGTGATAAGGTTACAGTCCCACATTAATCTAAACAAAAGGTAGTTGGAAATAGAGAAACAATAGTTGTTGTTAGTTGCGAAGTCATGTCTGACCCATCGCCACCCCATGGACAATGTTCCTCCAGGCCTTCCTGTCCCCTACCATCTTCTGGAGTCCATTTAAGCTCACGCCTCATGCTTCAGTGACTCCATCCAGCCACCTCATTCTCTGTCATCCCCTTCTTCTCTTGCCCTCCATCTTTCCCAGCATTAGGCTCTTCTCCAGTAAGTCCTTCCTTCTCATTAGGTGACCAAAGTATTTGAGTTTCAACTTCAGGATCTGGCCTTCTCAAGAGCAGTCAGAGTTGATTTCCTCCAGGCCTTCCTGTCCTCTGCCATCTTCTGGAGTCCATTGAAGCTCACGCCTCCTGCTTCAGGGACTCCATCCAGCCACCTCATTCTCTGTCATCCCCTTCTTCTCTTGCCCTCCATCTTTCCCAGCATCAGGCTCTTCTCCAGGGAGTCCTTCCTTCTCATTAGGTGGCCAAAGTACTTGAGTTTCAACTTCAGGATCTGGCCTTCTAAAGAACAGTCAGGGTCGATCTCCTCTAGGACCGACCGGTTTGATCATCCTCCAGTCCAGGGGACTTGCCGGAGTCCTGCGAAAAACAGTAGAGAAGAACTGCATTAATTAGTTTTATGCCTTCAGTCTAGGGATGTGCTTCCTTTTTGGGCTCCAATGAAGTTGTGCAAACTTCAGCCTCTTTGGCCACACAATCTTCTTTGACATAGATATACTACATCTGAGCTGCAGAATCCAAGTCACCTCTAGGTGGTAGCAAAGAGACAGTTTTTCTCCAGGTTCTTACCACCATCTGCTGGCCTTACATGTGGTTTCATGTGGTTTCATTTCAATTATCTTATGCCTACTTGCTCTCGGGCCAGTTAAAGAGTGATGCATATTGTTCAATTAAGTCCCAAAAACAAGTAAAAGGGGATTTTAATTTTTTTATGTGCAATATTTTTGAATCCCTAGCATGTGAGTAAAATTCAGTTAAGCAAATGCGGTCCACAGTTGCGATAGATGAAACCAATTAAAAGTACTTCAAGGCAAAGGTTTATCCCTCAAAGAACATTTTATTCAGGAAACAAAGTATCGGCACTTACATAGTGGAACCCAAGACTAAAGTTCCCTCCCCCCACAATACAAAGTTGCAATTCCCACCCTAGAAAGGCCGTCATAAATCACATTCACCAATTTTTTCAAAACGCAGCCTCTCCTCCCAGCTTTTCAAGCCACCAAAACTTTAACTAACATTGACCTTGATTCTCTCACAGTTGCCATTATTATGGCTAGCTGAAATAGCTCAAGCATTCCCTCGTTCCCCCCTTCTCCATCTGAGAATACCGAACAACAGAAAAAAAAGCAGAATGAAAGTGAAAGGTAAAATGGCTACCGTTTCTCAGTTGTCACAGCACTGACCAATGCATCAGTGAGTATTTCATAAACATTGTCAGAAATGTTCAGGGTATTATTCACGTGACTGAAACAAACAAATTTGCTTGAATGAAAAGGAACTTGAGTTTTAGCCATTTCCCATCAGTATTGCAATAGAGGAGGTAGCTTTGAAGATGCCATAACGAAATCAAAATGTGGTTTCCTTTTGGTGCTTTTTAAATCCGTTCTCTGACTCAACTAGTTAACTGCTTAGACTTAACTACTTAAAAGCAGGCATCAGAAACAAGATACAGTATTATTATGTTTTAATAAGATTAAACCCTAACCCTTTGTGGCCAGCTTTTGAAGATGAGAATTCTAAATATTTTTTTTTTCCAAAACCTTTTTCTAGTACTTTTGACAGTACCGGACAGATTTTTTCCCTGCTTGAGCTTAGACGTGTGATTCAGAAAATGGATTTGTTGGTAGAAATTCTGAGACTCATTTTCCTCCTTCGTTAACTATTTTTGTTGCTGTTGTTTGGTCTCACAGTCAGCCAGATGTTCAGACTGGATTTGGGATTTTTGTCTTCCCGTTGAGTCCGACTCAAGGACCTGGGATAGGCTGGTGTTGTTTGATGGTGTTAAAGGCATTGTTGCAAGATGTAAGCTGTCCCAAGTACAATTATTATTATTTATTTATTTACTTAAACATTTGCATAGCTGCCCACTAGTGACAGATTTTATCTTCCTGGGCTCCAAGATCACCTCAGATGGGGACTGCAGCCAAGAAATTAAAAGATGCTTGCTCCTGGGGAGGAAAGCTAGGGCAAATCTAGACAGCATACTAAAAAGCAGAGACATCACCCTGCCAACAAAAGTACATATAATCAAGGCCATGGTTTTCCCAGTTGCAATGTATGGATGTGAAAGTTGGACCATAAGAAAGGCTGAGCGCCAAAGAATGGAGGCCTTTGAACTCTGGTGCTGGAGAAGACTCCTGCGAGTCGCCTGGACTGCAAGGCATTCAAACCGGTCAGTCCTAGAGGAGATCAACTCTGACTGCTCTTTAGAACAGGGCTTTTCAACCAGTGGTACGGGTACCACCTGTGGTACATTGGCACCTGGCAGGTGGTACGCGACCATCCTAGAAAAGTAGCGGGGGAGGGGAATGAGCTGAACCGGTGGCAGCACCGCACAAGCCTGAGTGAGAGATGGCTGGAGCTGCAGGGCTGTCAGGGCTCAGCGGAAGCACCAGGATCAGTGCCGCTTTCCAGCTGATTGGCACTTTGGGGCTGACAGGGCTCAGTGGAAGCGCCAGGATCAGCGCCAGGCTCCAGCTGGAGCTCAGCACTGATCCTGGCGCTTCTGCTGACCCCAAAAGAAGTGCTGATCAGCTGGAAAGTTGCAGCATCTCCAGGGTCTTGTGATTTACATTCAGATGCTTGGCCACTGATTCATATTTATGACGGTCACAGTGTCCCAGGGTTATGTGAAGTGACCAAAACCTGCTGCAACCACCCAGCAGACAGGGGGAATAAAAACCAAACACCCCCCACCCCACCCCCGCTGCCAATCCTCAACAGAAATGCTCACAACAATGAAAACCTTGGACAGGAGGAAGAGTGCCGCCAGGTGCTGTCTTGCTCGGCTGTGGCTTGGGGGGCACTTTTCTCAGTGCCATTGTAACTTTGAACAGTCACTAAGTGAACTGTTGTAAGTCAAGGACTACCTGTTTTCCTTTTGGGGGGTCATCAAGTTTTTGACACTTTGCTAGGCGACTAGTGGTACTCGGATGTTGCCATATCCTAAAAGTGATACAATGGGTGAAAAGGTTGAAAAGCCCTGCTTTAGAAGGCCAGATCCTGAAGT
The DNA here is from genome assembly GCA_034064705.1 of Bothrops alternatus. Taxonomy (NCBI): domain Eukaryota; kingdom Metazoa; phylum Chordata; class Lepidosauria; order Squamata; family Viperidae; genus Bothrops; species Bothrops alternatus. The sequence continues at coordinate 346,972 of JARGCV010000505.1, read as the reverse complement.
TGAAACTCAAGTCCTTTGGCCACCTAATGAGAAGGAAGGACTCCCTGGAGAAGAGCCTGATGCTGGGAAAGATGGAAGGCAAGAGAAGAAGGGGATGACAGAGAACGAGGTGGCTGGATGGAGTCACTGAAGCAGGAGATGTGAGCTTAAATGGACTCCAGAAGATGGCAGAGGACAGGAAGGAACGTTGTCCATGAGGTCATGATGGGTCAGACACGACTTTGCAACTAACAACAACAAGGATTGTCATATTATAATCAGCTCTTATTATCTGATTATTATGTTGGATATACTGAAAGAAGACACTTAGAAATATTTCTATGTCTTCTGAAAATTGCACTTTATGGGCATGGGAGCGCTTTTTTCCATAATGGAAATAATGAATCTTGGGCATGATTTGGCAAAGGACCAGAACAAATGTTATTTTCTTGTTAAAATTCTATTTTCACTTTAGATCTGCTGTATAGTTTGCACAGTAGCTACATGCCTCGTTTGATAAAGTTTGTTGGGATATTAAAAAAAAAGATATAAGGCACATTTTAATCACTGGAAGTGTGTTAGTTATTTTTAGGTTCCAATATTTTCATCCACATCTTATCGTGCTGGCATAATGTATGTGCAACTTTAGCCTGCAGCTTCATCTGTTTTTTGTTTTTTTTTCAAAAGTAATTATCGCTGAGTTTAGCAAGGATGGCTTTCAGGTAGATGGGGACGGAATTGCAGAATTAAGGTCACGTTTTGCAGCGAGGCAGAAACAGTAGCAAACAGTTGCAAAGAGGTAGGATTGAGGTAGGTTTCCACCCCGCCCCCCCCATCTCAAAAAGCTCATGACTGCCATCGCACCAATCCTGTCTTGGAAAAACTGAGGAGGACATTGAAAATAAAGCTGAAGCTACTTTCCAAGGAAGAGAAGAGTCTTTTACTTTATTCAGAAGTCCCCTGAGTAAAAATCTGGCACTTTCCCCTGGTGCAGAATGCCTGTTGACAACTTTTATCTTCTGACCTTCAGCTTCAGAGAAGCATGACTGCAAATCCAATGAAACCTGTTGAGCAGTTTTGACTGCTTTCCAGGCAGGGATGTTAATGTCGCTAAAGGTCCTTTAACTTGACATAAAGGGGTAGATTTTAGATGTATTTGGAAGTGATGGTTCTTTTTGTTGCTGTTCAGTCACTAAACACCATCGCTTCTGAATACATCTAAAATCTACCCCCTTATGTCCAACTCTTCATGACTCCATGGAACATGTTACACCAGACCCTCATCCTCCGTTTTCCCATAGAGTTTGCCAAAATTCATGTTCATTGCATTGATGACACCATCTAAACATCTCCTCCACTGACGTTGCCTTCTCCTTTTTCCTTCCATCTTTCCCAGTGTCGGGGTCTTATATTGTTGATACGTTATTGTTGTTGTTCAGTCACTAAGTCATGTCTGACTCTTTGTGGCCCCATGGACCGGTTAGGGCACATAGGGTTGGCCTCCTACGGGTCCCGTCTGTTAGACAGTGCCTAGGGTTAGGGCCTTCTCTGTTGCTGCCCCAGCCCTCTGGAATCAACTTCCCTCAGAGGTTCGTACTGCTCCTTCCCTCCTAGCTTTCCGAAAACTTTTAAAAACACATCTTTGCAGACAGGCTTGGGCGTGTGAGCTGCGCTCTGCCCCTGGGCCTTTGATTGGGAGTGTACGTTGTATGAGTGAGTATAGTTTTTATAGTTTCACAGTTTTATATTGTATCATTATTTTAAGTGACCTATATATCTCTGTACTTATATTTCTGTTGTGAGCCGCCCTGAGTCTGGGGAGAAGGGCGGCATATAAGTCGAAATAAAGATAAAGACATAGCATGCCAGCCCCTCACCCCCATTCCTCCATCGTCTCCCTGATTTTGTCCCAATTCATGTTAATTCCAATGGTATCTTTCTGCATTACTCAGCTAGAAGTGCCAAAGGAGTCTTCAGCAATAGCCCAGACAGGAGTAAGTTAAAAGAAAATGCAAGTAATTGCCAATGGGCAAGACCATCTCAAATAACACTGAGAGCTCTCTTTAAAATGCTAACATGTTTGGGCTTGAAATGGACATAGCGTAGATGTGGGAGAGAAGATTGAAAAAAAGAAAATGAAAGGACAATTTTGTCTCTAAGATGAGGGGTTTTATTTTCCTGGGATGTTAGTTGTTCTAAGATGGAATATATATATAGCCCAGAATAAATTGACCGTTCATTCTGATTCATTTTGTGAGTTGTTTGATAATGATAGAACATGTAAAATAACATAATCCTTTCCCTTGCTTTTCTTACTTTTTTTTTTTTTTTTGGTCTTGTAGAAAAATAACTTTAGCAAGCCAAAAGAGAAAACAAACATTTGTGCTCTGCCAGGATTAACTCCACTGGATCAAGTAGTAGGCATTTGTTATGGATGATTATCATACATTATTCAAAGATTTCAGCTTCTCTCACCAGTGCTGATAGAGCTCTGATCTCTCCTTAAGAGCTTCGGTAGATCTCTCAATTTCCTGTTGGATCTGTCCCTTTAATCTCTTAATTCTTCCAGGCCATAAATTGTCCATCTGCCTATCGTTCTATCAATAACCGCGTGTAAAAATCAATCAAATTTCTTCCTTCCTTCTTTCCTTCCTTCCTTCCTTCCTTCCTCACTCACTCACTCACTCACTCACTCCATTTCTCCTTCCTTCCTTCCTTCCTTCCTTCCTTCCTCCCTCCCTCCCTCCCTCCCTCCTTCCCTCCTTCCCTCTCTCCCTCCTTTCTCTCTCTGTCTCCTTCCTTCCTCCCTCCCTCCCTCTCTCCCTCCCCCCTTTCTCTCTCTCCTTCCTTCCTCCCTCCCTCCCTCTCTCCCTCCCTCCCTCCTTTCTCTCTCTCTCTCCTTCCTTCCTTCCTCCCTCCCTCCCTCTCTTCCTTCTTTCTTTCCTTCCTTCCTTCCTTCCTTCCTTCCTTCCTTCCTTCCTTCCTTCCTTCCTTCCTTCTTTCCTCTCTCCCTCCCTTCAAACTGGGCCCACTAAGTCCATATCATCTGTGGTCTTGATTATTAATCTCCTTGAAGCACTGGATGCTGTCAGAATGCTGAAAGATCATGCAGACAAGAAACACACTCAGATGAACTAAGTCTACTTTATTGTAAGCTTGCAAGTGTGAAAGTCACCTTTATATCTCAAGACACTAGGGAGAGTGTCTTTTGAAATGAGCGCATTCCTGCTGCAGGCCAAGCGGCATCTTATCCCCGTCTCCCAAGGCATATTGTTAGAGTTGTTGAACGCTCATATATACTGAACAAGAGATAGACATGTAAGGTAGTAGGCATTTGGCTTTCTTGCAAAAGATACCTATTTTTATTGAGAATGTAAAAAACTAACTTACTATCTAAATTATACTTCGTCTCCTCTGACAAAGAAACTCATGGGAAAAGATAGAATCATACATTGGTGGGATTCACATGGATAAGACTCCTTCATCCCAGGAAGAGAACTTGTCTTCTGGAAATATTGCACAATAGAACTTAGCATAAGTGAGAATAATAATAATAATAATAATAATAATAATAATAATAATAATAACAACAACAACAACAATAATAATAATAATAATAATAATAATAATAATAATAATAATAATAATAATAATAATAATAATAATAATAATAATAATAATGATGATGATAAAGTTGGAAGAGATACCTTGGAGGTCATCTAGTCCAACCTCCTGGTCAGGCAGGAAATCCTACACCATTTCAGACAAATGGCTGTCCATTCTCTTCTTAAAAACTTCCAGTGTTGGAGCATTCACCGCTTCTGGAGGCAGGTGGTTCCACTGGTTAATTGTTCTAGCTGTCAGGAAGTTTCTCCTTAGTTCTAGGTTGCTTCTCTCCTTGATGAGTTTCCATCTGTTGCTTCTTGTCCTACCTTCAGGCTTTTTGGAGAATAGCTTGACTCCCTCTTCTATGGGGCAGCCCCTGAGATAGTCGAACATTTCAAGAACAATTTCAAGAACAATTATGATCGGGAGAGATGATAAAAGGCCAAGAAAAAAAACCTGAATGGATGCTAAATAGTGTGCAGAAAGGAGAAGAATTTCATATTAGTTTATCTGACCAACACCAGCTCCATCTGGCTTGTAAAGAGCTCTGGAGGTATGGAAATTCCTAACACACTTTTGTGGAGTCTATCCTTTGCCCCTAATCCTTGCTTGAAAATGTTTTATTGAGGTCTGTGCTAATCCCACTTGCTTGATCAGGACTTGCTTTAAGGAACTTGACAGCCATTTTATAGTTTCTAACAAGGCTGGTGACATATTATATTAGGCATACCCAGTAATTTTACATTATGACATTACATTGTGACTTCTTTTCCTTGTCTCAGTAGAGAAGAGCTAATCAACTAGAAATGAAATTATGCAAAGATGACTTTGGTTTTGAGAGAGAAAAGTTTGGGATTAGCAATAACAAAATGAGGACTGAAAAAGAATTTTCATTCCCTGTTGACTGCTCAAAATTCTTTTTGAGAGGATTTGGGAAACATAGCGCAGCAGGTCTCATGAATACTGTCTATCTGCCAGGTACATTTATCTGAAGAACGCGAGCTAGATTTTTTTGACAGTTCCCCAATGATTTGGAGAAATGAGAGCTGGTGGTAGCATAGATTTGTATGGAAGATGGATTGATGATGAAGATTAAAAGAGAAATATTGTTCCCTTATCCAGTCCGCACTATTGAAAATCAATATATTTCTTTTTCATCATCTTGGATTTCAGACTGCTGGATCATTTTGTGTTGTTATGCAAAATTGAAGTGGTTGAAGGATTTATGCAGCAATTTTTTTGTTTGTTTTGCTTTTGAAGTTGTGACAAAGCTGTGTGATGATGGAACTGATCTAAGTTTTCGGCTTTCTTAGGGAAACATTAGTCAGTGCTGCTATGCACCTTTTGTTTTCCAATATGTTCCTTTTGTTCAGTTTTGAACTGAAGTTTAAAAAGTGTCAAAATTCACATGACATTACTCTTCTAGAATTATGGCTGTTTCTACCTTTCCCTGTTAGATTGTTACTTTTGTAGTGTTGAAAGAAAAACCAGATCCAGTTCCAAGATGGGAATAAAATGGAGGCTGCTTTTGAAAAAAAAAAGTTCCCGTTGATTGATGAGCAGAACCAGCAACAGCATGTAATTCTGGGCTGTGGTGGGATTCAAATATGTGAACAACCGGTTCTCTATGTGGATGCCACTTCTGGACATCCATTCTGGGCCTGGGCAACAAAAAAATAGCTACCGGTTCTGCCGAAGTGGTGCAAACTGGCTGAATCCCACCACTGCTTCTGGGGCAGCTGACCAAATGGAGCTGAGAGTGGGGGGATCTTTACAGGGTTCTGATTGTGATGTTCCAGGGGGTTGTGCAATGTAGTGAGCCTTGTACCTTTTGCTATTTTAATGGTGGTGGGTTAATCCTATTAGATCCTAAAGGTCATGTCCTGTCCTTAGAATTTGGGTGGGGGAATGTAAATTCTTAATCCCATCAGCTGTGGGGGCTGAAGGCGTTTTGTTTATGAAAAGATTGGCCCCAGTCTTTTTGAAAGGATTGCCAAATCTGCATTTCTGCCTGAGCAAAGGGAGGCTGGGGCTGTTTCTGCCTAAGATTTTTTTTTTTCATTTCTCTTTTTGGGGAAATATTCTATCCTGTCTTTTTTTTTTTAAATATTCCCCCAAATATTTCATTCTCTGACTTCCTACAGTAGGAAACAAAATAATTTGACCTCTCAGAAACAGTAAATAAGGCTGTGTGTTTCTTAGGCTGAACATGGCCTAACATGTCCCAAAGGTTGGTGAGAGGAAGGAAGGAAGGAAGGAAGGAAGGAAGGAAGGAAGGAAGGAAGGAAGGAAGGAAGGAAGGAAGGAAGGAAGGAAGGAAGGAAGGAAGGAACAAACACTAGCCTTTCTCATAAAGCCTTATATATTAAAATTATTTATAAAACCCATGTGCCACTTAAATTCTTCCACATAATGTCACTACTAAACTACTAATAAATATCTTTTTAATTGCTATTTCACAGGCTACTGGAAAAATCAGAAAACACTACATCTCTGTAGTCCTCTCGGTTTTTGTAACTGAAGTATGGTGGCCCTAATAACTTTCTCTTATTAATTGCTAGACCACCAGTTAGTGAACCTCCTTCTAAATGCACTCCCTAGAAGTGCGTTGGGCGCACATTCCTTTTGTGGGGCTGTGTGCATGGATACATGGGTGTATACCTCACTGCTTCGATGCCGCAGTGACAAGAGGATAATATCTCTAAGGAAGAGCCTTAAGGTTCTTCTTTCAAAGGCAATTCTGTGTGGTTTTCTTAGGCATGGCTCAGCCTTTTATGTTTCAATGCCTCCAGCATTGAATTCTTTAAAAAGAATCTTGTTACAGTCCATTCTCTTTGGCAAAGGCTAGGAGGATTTTCAAAGGAGTTAGAGAAGGAGGCTATGAAATCGCCGGGTAGGCCGCCTTGAGGTGTTAACTGACTAAAAACCGGGGTAATTGCAATTGCAACTGGGTAATTGCTAGATGGGAAGACAAAAAAGAAGATACTGCAGTTAAATCCGAGCGTGCAAATATAATATTTAGTCCTGTCGTGGATGAATGGCGACAGAAGCGGATGGAATTAGCAGAGATGGCTAAAGGTTTTGATCAAAGAAAAGAACACAAGTGCTTTGGTTTCTACTTGGAAACCGCTTCTGGACTTTGTGCTCGAGGTGGAAAAAAAAAGTGATATTAGGATTTCGGGTTTTACTGATTAGATTATTCTCTTATTCTATTCCGTTATTTATTTTATTTATTTTGTTCAAACTTATATGCCGCCCTTCTCCGAAGACCCAGGGCGGCTCACAACGAAAATACAAGTGAAAACATAACATAAAATCAATTAAAATTACCAAGTACTATATAAAAACTAAGTAATTCACCACACTCATACAACACACAATCACAGTCAAAGGCCCAGGGGCAGAGTGCAGCTCACACGCCCCAAGCCTGTCGGCATAGATGTGTCTTCAATCCTTTCCGGAAAGCTAGGAGGGAGGAAGCAGTATGAACCTCTGAGGGAAGCTGGCTCCAGAGGGCTGGGGCAGCAACGGAGAAGGCCCTAGCCCTAGGTCCCGCCAGATGGCATTGTCTAACAGACGGGACCCGTAGGAGGGCAACCCTATGTGCCCTAACCGGTCGCTGGGATTCATGAGGCAGAAGACAGTCCCGCAAGTAAATATTCTTGAGGTTTGTAATCAGTACCCATCCTATTATATTTGCAGTCCCAAATGTTCCAACTGTCTACTTCAAGTGTTCAGCTTGCAAAAGGAAAGCGAAATCGTGTTTGCTTTCTGTGGTTTTCCTTAATCCCCCAGGAATTAAACTAGAAGGCTAGGATTGAACAGGTGGTTAGTTTTATCCTTTTAAGACATGAATACCTATCCTCTGGAAGTATGCTAGCCCTACTGATTTTGCCTTGGCATCTGAGTCACATTAATTATCAAGCTTCAATTAGAAGTTGGCAGGTGGCTGAGAAATCTCTTTGCAAATTTCCCATCTGTCTGTCCGTTGTCTTCTGTCTTTCAAAACATTGGCCAATTTACCGCTCTGTCGCTTAACTAACAGTCAGAAGCGACAAGGATGAAGTCCTTGTTTAGGAAGCACCGCCAAGCTGCCACTAGTTGGCAGGGTTACACAGTCAAAATATTGAAAAAAAAAAAGTCTCAGAGGGTAGGTGTCTATGGAGATTCTCTTTTTTCAGGAGGCAACTGCGTGTCCTTGTTTTTCTTTGAAGATGTTTCACTTCTCATTCCAAGAAGCTTCCTTGGATGGTGGGGAAATGGAAGAATTTATATTCCTTGCAGACAGCTGGTCATTTGCCTCCTTCTAAAGAGTCGTTGAGGCAAGAAAGAAAGAAAGAAAGAAAGAAAGAAAGAAAGAAAGAAAGAAAGAAAGAAAGAAAGAAAGAAAGAAAGAAAGAAAGAAAGAAAGAAAAAGAAAAAAAAGAGAAAAAAGAAAGAAAGATTGACAGATATAGATATAGCTAGATAGATGATAGATGAAAAATAGATGTAGAGATAGATAGATAGATAGATAGATAGATAGATAGATAGATAGATAGATAGATGATAGATGAAAAATAGATGTAGAGATAGATAGATAGACAGACAGAAAGAAAGAAAGAAAGAAAGAAAGAAAGAAAAAGAAAAAAAGAGAAAAAAGAAAGAAAGATTGACAGATATAGATATAGCTAGATAGATGATAGATGAAAAATAGATGTAGAGATAGATAGATAGATAGATAGATAGATAGATAGATAGATAGATAGATAGATGATAGATGAAAAATAGATGTAGAGATAGATAGATAGACAGACAGACAGAAAGAAAGAAAGAAAGAAAGAAAGAAAGAAAGAAAGAAGAAAGAAAGAAAAGAGAAAAAAGAAAGAAAGATTGACAGATATAGATTTAGCTAGATAGATGATAGATGAAAAATAGATGTAGAGATAGAGAGAGATAGAGAGAGAGAGAGAGAGAGAGAAAGAGAAAGAAAGAAAGAAAGAAAGAAAGAAAGAAAGAAAGAAAGAAAGAAAGAAAGAAAGAAAGAAAGAAAGAATAACAGAGTTGGAAGTAACCTTGGAGGTCTTCTAGTCCAACCCTCTACTCAAGCAGAAACCTTATATCATTTCAGACAAATAGTTGTCCAACCTCTTTTTAAAACCTCTTCCAGTGTTGGAGCATCCACAATTTCTGGAGGCAGGTTGTTCCACTGGTTAATTGTTCTGTCAGGAAATTTCTCCTTATTTCTGAGTTGTTCTCCCCTAGATTAGTTTCTATCCATTGCTTCTTTTCTTTCCTTCGGGTGCTTTGGAGAATAGCTTGACTCCCTCTTCTTTGGGGCAACCGCTGAGATACTGGAACACTTCTATCTTGTCACCCCTGGTCCTCCTTTTCATTAGACTAAATATACCCAATCCCTGCAACCATTCTCCATATGTTCTAGCCTTCATTCCCCTATTAATTTTTTTTTTGCTCTGTTTCTATACTCAACATCTTTTTTATCTCGTTAAGTGTGGTAGGTAGGTAGGTAGGTAGGTAGGTAGGTAGGTAGGTAGGTAGGTAGGTGGATGGATGGATGGATGGATGGATGGATGGATGGATGGATGGATGGATGGACGGACGGACGGACGGATGGACGGATGGACAGATGGACAGACAGACATAAGGAGGGTGAGTGTTAAATACTGAAATACTGAAAATGACTGATTTAAAAAAATCAAGTCTTCCTTTTAAAAATGCTAATTAAATTATCTTTGTATATGTTCTGTTTGGAAGCTGGCTTCGGATGCAGATTTGATGTTGCCATCTTTCCTTTTCTGACAGTCATGAGCAACTTCTGCCACAGATCCAAATGACATTAACAGATGGGACATGTAGATTATATTATATGGGCCTATATATTATCCATTTGAATTAATGATTCTTTGTCAGCAAGCTACATTTGCAGACATTTGAATAGGCAATATGTGGCATAATGTGCGAGCGCTGATTTAATTCCATTCACTGCATCTCCGCTCTGCCAAGAACCCAATTTATATATATTATGAAGAGAGATGTGCATTTTGGGGAGGGATTCTTTTCCTTCCTTCCTTCCCTCCTTCCTTCCCTCCCTCCCTCCTTCCTTCCTTCCTTCCTTCCTTCCTTCCTTCCTTCCTTCTTTCCTTCCTTCCTTCCCTCCCTCCCTCCCTCCCTCCTTCCTTCCCTCCCTCCCTCCCTCCTTCCCCAAAGCTTGCAAATGAGCACAGCATTTTGTAGGCTTTAATTTCTTTTTATTTATACGTGAGCACTGTAAATCATAATTGGGGGAGGGCTATAAAATAATAATTGCACAGGAGGCTATAAAAGAGTTACCATGAAATTCACATTTTTCTTCAATGCTTGCCTTTGGCAAATCGTGGTTCGTGTTCCTTATCGCAATCCGGGCGATTCCTCAGCATCACTTAGTCTCTGGCAACATGAATGGGGAAAGTCAGGTAGCGTTATTGGGACAGACCCAAAGAAAAGAACTCCAATTATCTCAACGTGTTTGAGATTTATAGCCAACTGGTACACCCTTCTCTCTCCATGGAGAGGTAGATATAAATATACTGTGTGGACTCTGTTTCCTGCAGGAAATGCCTCTGGCATTTTGGTAAGTAACAAGCATCCTATTTCAATCTGCCTTCAGCCCAGAATGATTGAGAGTGCAAATAGGTCTATGGCAGTGATGGCGAACCTTTTAGAGACTGAGTGCCCAAACTGCAACCCAAAACCCACTTATGCATCGTTGAGTGCTGGGTGGGTGTGGCCCATTGGCTGGGTGTAGCCCATTGGGTGGGCATGGCTGCAGTGGTAATGGCAGACTGGGTGGGACTAAAAAGTTCAATCAATCAATTCCAACTTTGCAAGATCTTTTTTTTTCCCGCAAGAAGTTGAAATTGACTGATTGAACCTTTTTTTGTGTGTGTGCACACGGTGGCAGAGGCCTAAAGCGAAAAGGTTTTATAAAACCCAGCTGAAGGCCTAGGACTGGGGCGATGGCCACAGAAAGGGCTCTGAGTGCCACCTCTGGCACCCATGTCATAGGTTCGCCATCCCTGGTCTGTGGTATGATTTATTGTGTTAATTTTACGTTTCATCATTCATTGCTCCTAGAATGGGGGGGGAGAAATGAAAAAAAAAAGTTTTAGCTGGATTATGCAAAGACTTTCCTTGGCTCCTTGGCGCTGCACATTTAAAATTCAGGTCATGGCTGATATTAAATTCACACTTGAGCACTCTCTGACAGGGAGTGTGTGGCTGGTGAGTCCCTCCCAGTGGAAAATTAGAATGTCACCAGGAGGAAACTTTCAGTGCAAGCTAAGTCTTCAAGATATTCCTTAAGAAATAACAGGCCTGCATTGACATCTTTAAATTTTTTTTTATCATTCGTAGGTGAAATATTTATGAGGTATGTTGTGTAATCCACTTGAATTGTAGTTAGATTTTCAAAATACCAAATATTTTGTTCCAGCTGAGGAAGAGTCAACCAAGAGAGAGCTAAGTCTGGCATGATATAAAATATGAATCTGGAATTGTGTGGATTTAGGGCAGCAACTAAAAGAAAAAGAGCAGAAGAATTTCAGCCAGGGTTACGTTATTATGAAATCCTGTTTGTCTAAATGGTAGAAGTTCTTCAGATGGACTGCAAACAAGTATTCCTTGACTTACACTCTCTGAGCTCCACTTACCGACCCACACATCTGTTTAATGGCTGCATCAGTGAGAACAGGAGATGGGCATCATTTAAGCAATGGTGTCTCATGTAACAGCCTCCATGACAGTCTTGTTGTGATTTCTCGCCAACCAGTGGACTGGGCAGCTGAGTCTGAGGAATCAGAGGAGGATGAGGAGGGGCCTGGAGGGACATCAGAGTCAGAGGAAGGCTCTGAGGAGCTCCAAGACTTACAGTCGGACGAGGAGCCTGGCCCCTCTACTCGCACTCAGGCTGAGACACAGCTGTGCTGGGAGGCTGAGTTAGACATGATGAATCACAGCTGGGAGATATCCAGGATGCACGAAAACGCCGGCAAGAAAAGAGAGCAGGACAGAGGAACGCAATGGGGCGGCCCCAAAGGCAAAGGAGAAGGCATTAGGAAGCCACACCTTGGCTGCATCATAAAAGGGAAGGTGTGGGAGGTGCTGGTTGCAAAAGGCGACCATTCATGTTGAGGAATTGAGTTTCTGTGAACTGTGTTTGTTTGACTCAGGTCTGTGAATAATAAAAGGGGATTGGCTTTTTCCTGCAGTTCCAGCCTGCTTGTTGGAAGAGGGGTTTCTCCCTGTGAGCATAACAAGGACTCACGTGGGCTGGGACAGAACAAGTCTCCCTATCTCAAGGACTGACATAGTAGAAACTCAACTAAAGAAAAGAGCAATGAGAGACAGGCGTGAGTGGATCATACTTTATTAACCTAAGTAGGTAACATCATCAGTGCTACCCCCCTTCCTTCCAGCACTGATGATGTTACCTTGTTGGGTCATGAAACATCTTCAAGAAAGCCACCCAGCTCAGAGACCACCCCCAAAGACCCCCACAGTTCAAATCCTGAGCTAGAAGATGTTCTCTTATATTGGAAATTTGTACTTTTGAAAACTATTGAACTCCATCAGAAACAAGGCAAAGGAGATGAGGAATCTCTACTTCTTTCCTTCCCATTTAACGTAGACCTTATTGAGTAGCCAGGACTTCATTGATGGACACTCCCATCATATGCTCCTTGTCTCAAAGCACAAAGTAGACTCCCGGGTGTCTAGGCAACACACATTTTTCTCACCATAGACATCATCCATCAGACTCATTTTTAGTATTGTGTTTTAGTTCTGATGTAAATGCATCTGATTTAAGTAAAACAAGCTTTCCCCTATAATGGCATTATTAACCTGGCTGGGGGAAAAATGGTACATAAAACAGGATGGCTGTACAGCCCTGAGAGATTGTTGTTGTTGTTGTTAGTTGCGAAGTCGTGTCCGACCCATCGCAACCCCATGGACAACATTCCTCCAGGCCTTCCTGTCCTCTACCATCTCCTGGAGCCCATTTAAGCTCACGCCTCCTGCTTCAGGGACTCCGTCCAGCCACCTCCTTCTCTGTTGTCCCCTTCTTCTATTGCCCTCCATCTTTCCTAGAATAGAATAGAATAGAATAGAATAGAATAGAATAGAATAGAATAGAATAGAATAGAATAGAATAGAATAGAATAGAATAGAATAGAATAGAATAGAATAGAATTTTTTGTTGTTGTTAGTTGCGAAGTCGTGTCCGACCCATCGCAATCCCATGGACCACGTTCCTCCAGGCCTTCCTGTCCTCTACCATCTTCTGGAGTCCATTTAAGCTCACACCTACTGCTTCAGTGACTCCATGCAGCAACCTCATTCTCTGTCATCCCCTTCTTCTCTTGCCCTCCATCTTCCCCAGCATCGGGCTCTTCTCCAGGGAGTCCTTCCTTCTCATGAGGTGGCCAAAGGACTTGAGTTTCAACTTCAGGATCTGGCCTTCTAAAGAGCAGCCGGGGTTGATCTCCTCTAGGACTGACCGGTTGGATCGCCTTGCAGTCCAGGGGACTCACAGGAGTCTTCTCCAGCACCACAGTTCAAATCTCCTGAGAGATTAGGTTTAGAATTTTATATTTTATTTTATTTTATTTTATTATTTTATTTTATTATTTTATTTATTTTATTTTATTTTATTATTTTTTATTACATTCATATATTTTTTTTTGGTCCAATGTGATTTCTTATTCTGTTACATGCCTCTGCCAATATATTGACTGTAACCTCTCTGGGCTTTATGATAATTGAAGATTAGAACATTGCTAAAATATTCCGAGCAGCAGATGACCTTATGAATGCAGCATTTTGTCTTATTGCACTGGGCACAGTTTGAATCAGTGGCAAGCTAAAAAGTTAATTAAAACAGCATCTTTTATTTATTTATTTATTCCCCTTTGCAGGTTTGAGATCTAATTATGATCTTATTTTTGGTTCCTGCAAAGAGTTGTCCTTATAAATAAATGTGAGATTGCTGCTATTGAGCACAAGATGAGTAGGCTTTTCCTCAAAATATTTTATAGAAGATTGTTTGTTTGTTTGTTTTAAAAAAAACCTTTAAAAATCTAGATTTGGCAACTGTCCATTAAATAACTACATTCATTTAAATCCAAAGTTAACAATCGACGTTGTTTCTTCGGGCTGGGATATCAAAAAGTACATGCATTTATTTTAAAATGAAGGCATTTCATAAGTTTGTCATCTCTATCAATCTCTATGGGGTCCTTGGTGTTCTCTGAGCTTGGTTGTTTTCTTGCAGACATTTCATTCACCAACTAGGTAACTTTATCAGCGCTAGAAGGGGGTGGGATTTGCTGGTGTTGGTGGGAATGTTCTGGATAATCCCTTGATTGTTTGTCTAACTTGGTAGTTCCATGTTTGAGGTACTACTTAGTTCTTGATTGTTGCTCCGGTGTTAATCTTGGTGTTAATCTCTGCTCATGTGGGTGTTGATTGTTGGCAAAGGGATATTTGGGTCTTTTTTTTTTTGTAGCTTTTTGGGTGTCTCTTTTGACTGGTGTGTAGATGTTGTTTATGCCTATGTGTCCATCGATAGCCAATTTGTCTAAGCTTCTGGGAATTCTCTGGCATTTGGGGACTTCATCTAAGATGCTCACAGTTTCCCAGGTGAAATTAGGATTGAGTCTGTTCGTGTGAAAATAATAAAGGCAGGATACAGATGAAATAGACAAATAAGTTTCAATAAAGTAAGATTCATTGTGAGCTGGGCAGCTTTATCAATGAGATGAATACATAAATAAATATAACTTCATTCCAGTCCCATGACACAATCCATTCCATGATGAAGAATATTGCCCTATCCTCTGTAAAAAGAAAGAAAAATGCTAACAATGTCCTTGTGTCGTCTTTTGCAACACTCCAACGCAACCTCTGCCCTTTATAAATTTGCTCACAATATCATGACGTAAGCATTGAAATCTTGGAAGATGACACCATGGTTTGTCATTTGAGGACCACTAGATATCAAAACAGTAGAGCATTTCCAGTAAATCCTTTACCCCCATTAGTAAATGTTCACAGAAATTGTTAGTGGGGCTCCTCAAATACGCAACTGCTAGGCAAAATAAAACATGACTTTTTCTTTGTGAGAAATGGATGTAGCTACTGACTGGGACGGTCAGTCCGGAAAGATAGCAGCAGCCAAAAAAAGCGAATACAATTCTTGGTTTTATAAACAGACACATTGAATCAAAATCACATGAAGTATTAGTACCGATTTATAAAGCCTTAGTAAGGCCACACCTAGAATACTGCATCTAGTTTTGGTCACCACATTACAAAAAAAAAAAAAAAGATGTTGACATCTTTGGGAAAAGTGCAGAGAAGAGCAACTAAGATGATTAAAGAGCTGGAGAGTAAAACATATGAAGAATGGTGACAGATTTGGGAATGACCAGTCTAGAGAAAAGAAGGATTAGCGGGGACATGATAGCAGTGTTCCAGTATTTGAGGGGCTGCCACAAAGAGGAGGAGGTCAACTTATTCTCCAAAGCACCAGAAAGCAAGACAAGAAAAAAATGGATGGAAACTAATCAAGGAGAGAAGCAACCTGGAATTATGGAGAAACGTCCTAACAGTGAGACAATTAACCAGTGGAACAGCTGCCTTCAAACGTTGTGGGTGCTCCATCACTGGAGGTTTTTAAAAAGAGACTGGACAGCCACTTGGTTGAAATTATATAGGGTCTCCTGCTTGAACAGGGGCTGGACTAGAAGACCTCCAAGGTCCCTTTCAGCTCTATTCTGATTGACCAGAATCACTATTTAGTTCAGTTCCTGTTATGTCTGGTCTCTCTCAGCTCATTAAAATCCACGTAAATATGTCTTTAAGAGGTTTATTTAACACATTTCAAAAGGATTCATTTCAAAGCAAGCTGCTGGCATTTTTTTGTTGGCCGGAACCACCAAATCAGATCTATTTACATTTAAATAAACATGCTCTCCTCCTCCTACTTCCCAATTAACTTACTCTTTCTTTATCACATTGTCCAAGACCTCATTATTCTTCGGTAGGTTTTCAAAACACCAGAATTCCAACGCACTGCAAAAGTTTTCAAGCCTCTCCTTGATTAACGTTGCTCGTGACAAAGGCGTAGTCTTTCTTTCCCCTTCTAATATAGTGTCCGATACGTCACTTCCCCCCATTACTTCCTTTTTCCAGTTAACTGACACCTGCGCTTATCAAACCTTCGGAACCTCGGATCAATCCATTTATCTTCTTGTTCTAAATCTGACTCATCATTTTGAGAGTCTGATTCAGAATGCATACAGAGCTCCTCATTATCTAGCTCAGCTGCCGGGAGGGGCAAATACCCAGAGGGACCTGGCTGCTCCTCCTCGGCTGCCGGGAGGGGAAAACACCCAGAGGGGCCTGGCTGCTGATCCTCATATTCTGACACTTCCCAAGCTGGTCTAGGGACACTCACAACAGTTCCTAGGCCCCAATTCATACATGTGTTTATTCCTGGGATCAAACTTAGCTTTTTCTTTTAAAAAGGAAAACTCACTCATGGAACAAAGTAAAAATTAGAAATTCAGGCATCCTTGCTTGACCAGATCGAATCTTCTGAGTTAGGGTCGATGTGTCATAAAACACTCTCAAACCTGAATATTTTTTTTATTTACTCCATAGGATGCACTCAGCACGTCTGTGCCCTGCATCTCCTCCCTTGCAAAGTCTTCATGTGAAGAATTTCAAATGCAGAATGCAGTATGAGATGTAACAGAACTGCTTATTATATGCAACAGACATTTTCCATTAGAATTATTTCAGTTCAAGTTATTTTTTGCTGCCAAGATTCATCTCTACATTATATATTAATAAGTTTATTCCAAGCTGAGCTTAGCTCCTAGTGATCTGATGACATATCAATGTTGTTTGTCATTCCAGCAATATGGAACTTTTCTCTCTCTCTCTCTCTCTCTCTCTCTCTCTCTCTCTCTCTCTCTCTCTCTCTCTCTCTCTCTCTCTCTCTCACATGTGCTTTTGCTAGAACATTATATTGACTTCATAGCCTAGCCTATATAGCTCTGGCATTTGTTAATAGTAGTAATAGAATTAGTAGTCCCCAATTTAAAACCATTTGTTTAGTGACTGGTTGAATTTACAACAGCACCGATAAAATAACTTACAACTAGTTCTCACATATATGACTGTCATGGTGCCATGGTTCCGACAGATGAAACTCTTCAAAGAATTTTGAGGCATTGTTTACCTTAAAGAATCTTTATTAGAGAAGCATAGCATCGGCACTAACATAATCGAAGCCAAAAGCTGGATTCCCCTCCCCTGAGCACATAGTATCTAAGCACAATTCCTTCCTCCAATTATCAGTCATAAATCACATTCTCCAATTAGTTTGAAATGCAGGTTTTCCCTTCATTTTTCCAGTCGCCAATTCTTATAATCTTTTATTTCAATAACCTTGGTTCACACACTAGGTCCAGTATTGTTATGTCTAGCTAAACTCTCATGCACATTCCTCCCCCCAGCACCATCTGACTCTAAGAGTAAAACATAAGAAGAAAATGGTTGCATCTCCAACTGTTGTCAAAGCAAAAACATCCGATGTTAGCAGCGTTGACACATGGTATCCCCATGGTGATGTGATCCAAATTCAGGATCTTGACAACTAGCATATATTTACGATGGTTGCAGTGTCCTGGGATCATTCGATCACCCTTTGCTACCTTCCCAGCTGATTTCCAATGAGCAAGTTAATAATTTTACTTTTTGTATGTTGATGTTTTTAATTGGGCTGTACACCGCCCCGAGTCCTTCGGGAGGGGGGCGGTATAGAAATCACAAAAATAAAATAAAATAAAATAAATGACCGTGGTGATTCATTTAACATGGTGATTCACTTAGCCATTATGGGGGAAAAAAAGCTTGCAGAATTGGGGTTGAGTTACTTAACAACTTCCTTGCTTGGTAACAGAAATTCTACTTCCAGTTTTGGTCATAAGCTGAAGACAGCCGGTATTAACCAGGTCGGAGTGTTAGCCAAATTTGGCCTTAGGTTCTGCCTCAGTTTATCTTCCCAATAAGCAAGCGAGTCAGAAGATCATTTAAAAGCAGTTAAGGTAAGGTAAGGTAAGGTAAGGTAAGGTAAGGTAAGGTAAGGTAAGGTAAGGTAAGGTAAGGTAAGGTAAGATAAGATAAGATAAGATAAGATAAGATAAGATAAGATAAGATAAGATAAGATAAGATAAGATAACCTTTATTGTCATTTTTTTTAACTGGGCACAATGTTGTTGTTAATTGCAAAGTCATGTCCGATCCATCATGACCCCAGGGACAACATTCCTCCAGGCCTTCTGGAATCCATTTAAGCTCATGCCTACTGCTTCAGTGACTCCATCCAGCCACCTCATTCTCTGTCGTCCCCTTCTTCTCTTGCCCTCCATCTTTCCCAGCATTAGACTCTTCTCCAGGGAGTCCTTCCTTCTCATGAGGTGGCCAAAGTACTTGAGTTTCAACTTCAGGATCTGGCCTTCTAAAGAGCAGTCAGGGTTGATCTCCTCTAGGACCAACCAGTTTGATCACCTTGCAGTCCAGGGGACTCGCAGGAGTCTTCTCCAGCACCAGAGTTCAAAGGCCTCCATTATTTGGCGCTCAGCCTTTCTTATGGTCCAACTTTCACAGCCGTACATTGGACTGGGCACAATGGCACACATCAAACAATGAAATTTAAGCAATTTATTAGGGTACCCTGATAAAGTGGGATTTCTCTATGAAAAGGGAGACAAGAGAAAACCCCAGGCCCCAATGTTTCATTCCTTTTTATAGTTAACACCATGATTGGACATGGTAAGAGTAATCCCTCCTTGCACAGTAAATCAACCATCAAGTTTATTTGAATTTAGATAACCACATGTAGGTTTACACTAAGAAACCTTTCTTATCCGGGGATAATTCTGTAAATTATCTTTTCAATTTAGGAATGTTAAAAGCTGCCTAATCAATCCTACATTCCAATCTGTAAAGAACCAACCTTATTTTAAAAGAGAGAAAATACATCAGATTAAAATACAAAATAACTATGTTAGTTAACAAAATACAAAATACACATTCACGTGCCCTTCCGAGCCTGCAAAGATTTTCTGAGATTATCAAAAATCAGCTGGGTGCTATATCCTGATTGTATTTATATTTATATTCATTCAGAAACAAATCCTTCATCTAAGAAGCTTCTTAGCTATGCTAATGTCTATATGGATATGTACTTGTCTATTTCCATTCATTAGCCAGGACATTCCATTCATTAGCCAATAATGGTTGCCCCACAATTTCCATTCCCCTTTTATAAAATTCCTTTTTTATAACTTTTCTATAACCCAGATCTTTTAAACGGTTAGTTAAATTCTTCCTAAGTTTTCATTGCAACTTTTATGGATTTTTTCAATCCCTTAATAAACACATCTGAGTGATCTTTTTAATCCAGGCTTTGAGTTCTTTGCAGATAAATCGAACACATTTCTGTTGTTTGCACATATCAGCTATTCTGTAAAGAAAGGATTATCAACCAGCATTTTTTTAAAAAAAAATATTTTAAAAATAAGATGATTTAAAACATCTGAAGAGTATTTGAACAAATATGTTATTATTATTATTATTATTTAAAAAAACTATATTCCTTTTTTTTTGCCTTCTGAAACAGCAAATTTAGAAGAAACCTGATCTTATGATTGCCTGCATTTACCATTAAGCTATGCTGATGTTTTAAGGTCAAAACTATTTCAAGGATTCTCATTTCTAAGCATTATTATCCCCATATTACAATAATGTGCTTTGAGGTCAATGTTCGGAACAAAACTCTGCCCTTTTTTGCATCAGAATTTCAGGAGATGTCACCTTAGAAAGCCATCTTGAAATGAAATAATTATGGAATAGAAGGGGAACTCATCAAATTTGCAGATGACACTAAGCTGGCCAGAATAGCCCATACCCTAGAAGACAAGATCTTGACAGACTTGAACAATAGGCCCTGCCCAACAACATGAATTTTAATGTGGAGAAAAGCAAAGTTTTACATTTAGGCAGGAAAAAAACGAAAGCGTAAGTACAGATTAGTCAAAACCTAGCTCAAAAATAATAGTCCTAGTGGACGATCCCTTGACCATGAGCCAGCCGTGTGCAGCAGCAGCAGCAGCCAAAAAAGCTAATACAATGCTGGGTTGTATAAGCAGAGGCATAGAATCAAGATCACGTGAAGTATTAGCACCGCTTTATAAAACCTTAGTAAGACCACACCTGGAATACTGCAACCAATCTTGGTCATCACACTACAAAAATGGAAGTTGAACTCTTTGGAAAGAGTTCAGAGAAGAGCAACTAAGATAATCCAAGGCCTGCAGACTAAAACATATGAAGAACGGCTTCAGGATTTGGGTTTGGGTAGTCTAGAGAAAAGAAGAAGTAGGGTTGACAGGATAGCAGTATTCCAATATTTGAGCGGTTGCCACAAAGAAGAAGGGGTCAAATTATTCTACAAAGCACCAGAGGGCAATGCAAGAAACAATCAATGGAAACTAATCAAGGAGAGAAACAACCTGGAATTTAAATCAAATCAGATCAGTTTATTACAGTCAGTTTATTATTAAGAGAACGAAAGAAAGAAAGAAAGAAAGAAAGAAAGAAAGAAAGAAAGAAAGAAAGAAAGAAAGAAAGAAAGAAAGAAAGAAAGAAAGAAAGAAAGAAAGAAGGAGGGAAGGAGGGAAGGAGATAAGAGAAGAGAAGAGAAGAGAAGAGAAGAGAAGAGAAGAGAAGAGAAGAGAAGAGAAGAGAAGAGAAGGGAGGGGAGAGGAATGGAGAAAAAAGAAAAGAAAAGATGTATCCCAACTAAATAGGGCTGAACAGGATGTTGTGGCTGCAAAAAAAAAAAAAAAAGTCAGTTCCATTTTATGCTGCATAGTATAAAGTCCAGTTTCCTAAATCAAATCAAATCAGTTTATTACAGTCAGTTTATTATTAAGAGACGAAAGAAAGAAAGAAAGAAAGAAAGAAAGAAAGAAAGAAAGAAAGAAAGAGGGAAGGAGGGAAGGAGGGAGGGAAGGAGGGAGATAAGAGAAGAGAAGAGAAGACAAGACAAGACAAGAGAAGAGAAGACAAGAGAAGACGGGAGGGGAAGGGAAGGGAGGGGAGAGGAATAGAGAAAAAAAGAAAAGAAAAGATGTATTCCAACTACCGGTAAATAGGGCTGAACAGGATGTTGTGGCTGCAAAAAAAAAAAAGCCAGTTCTATTTTATGCTGCATAGTATAAAGTCCAGTTTCCAAATCATAAGAAGTCAGTTTTCCACTTTATTATACAATGGGTAGACTTCACTAGGCATTCTTGTGAAGAATTCAGACAAATTACAGTAGATTCCGAGAATGGGGACTACCAGGATGACTTGAAGAGAGGAAGGGAGAATCGGGCCTTTTTAGCTTGATGAAGAGAAGGCTGAGTGGGAATAAGAGGGCACTCTTGAAATACATGAAAAGATGCCACTCAGAAGAAAGGTCAAAAGCTGTTCTCCATCGTCATTCCAGAGCGAAGAATCTGAAATAAAACTTGGGCGATTTTAGAAAGGCCCACTTGAAATAAAAGTTAGAAAAAAAGCAACTTCCAACAGATTAGAGCAGTTGCCCGTGCCTTAAGAAGGAGATATTTAAACATTCCAGACTCTTGCTTATAACTGCTAAATACCACAAAATAAAATTAGAAATTTCAGTTTAAGAAGCCTTTCCACCATCACAACTATTAGCTTTTGTCAGTTAATGGTCTCTAACCACCAAAATAGTATTGCATAGAATGTTCTTGAATTCACAGGTATTTACAGCCAAATAAATGTGATAATGGTGTTTCAATTTACAGGTATTTGCTCCACTGGTAGACTCTTCTAAGTACTGTCATTATTGTTACTTAACAGAGAAGCTTCCTACTACGAAATGTTTAAAGGTAAAAGCATGGTGTGGTATAAGGGCAGGAGACAACACAAATGTGAATTTTCCCCATTATGGTTTTGCCTTTATACAAGCAATTATATGTAGCCCTCTCTCGCTTCAGTCCAAGATAATAAAAAAAAATAATTAGCAATCTTCTACTTCGTTCCCTCCACCTTGACCTTGCTTTGATATTACTAGGAAGTGCCGTTCCATTGAGTGGGAATAGTTTTATCAGCAGAACTAGCTTTGAAAAAGATGCATGCCAAATTCTGTCTGCAGAAGTTAACTTCTTATCCCCTTTCGCATTATGGAAAGAGGTAAGCATTAACAGGGAGAATGCATTTTAATTTAAACAACAACAAAACCTTCAAAACAGCTTACACATCATTTTCAGAGGCATACAAAGAAGACACGAGAAGAGAATCAATTGGAAAAAAAATCACATGCAAGATAATTCCACAATGCTTCAAAGATTGCGGGCCCAGAGATCTTGGTTGTGTGAACATGGCTATTATAATTGAGTGTGATTATAACGTGTCAAGGAATGAAACTTTTGCTGGAAGCTATAGAATAATCTCCTAGATAGATTTTTATTTTTATATTTTTATACTATTTTATGCTACTTTTATATATATTTATATTTTATATTTATATATTTATATATTTTTTATTTACTTACTTATTAAATTTATTTACCACCCATCTTGTTTTGAAGTGACCTTGAGTGGCTTACAGCACATGGGAGTTTCATGAGTCTCATATAACTTTTCGAGAACTATGCAGAAGTCATTTTTAAAGCTCTATTTGCAAACTAATTATGAGATTTGATTTTATATTCCCTTCAGCTTTAGTGCTCCATCAAATGTATTGAATTGTGATTTCCGTGCAGCTAATTATATTTTATTCCTAATTCAATTTTCTTGTTACTTTGCATTGATGTGTCAGCTGTGTAGAGAAGGAAAATCGCATCGTTCGGCATACCATGTGAAGGATAGATTTAGTATGATTTATTACCCTATGATATGAATTATTTTATCCATCACCCAAGAAGTCTACATTTATCAATGTAGATGTGATGAACTTGCAGATCAGCCAGATGTGACCCCCATATTATTTGGTGAGGAGGAAGATCTTTATAAACAAATAGTCTGAAATGGTTAAAAGTGGTTATTTAATGGAGGAAAGTTAAGAATGGTTGAAGTCACCAACCAAGAGTAAGAGCCAGAGGTTTCTGTCTCCCTCAATATCTGAAGCAGTAAAAAAGGAAAAGAGAAGGAGAAGGAAGGAAGGAAGGAAGGAAGGAAGGAAGGAAGGAAGGAAGGAAGGAAGGAAGGAAGGATAAAACAGTGAAAACAATGAAGATACTGAAAGCAGAACCCCTGAATATTGGGGGACCTAACAGTCCTTAAGTCTGGATAATCTGAAAGCAATCTAATGGATAAACAAGTATGCATAAACAAATCAGTTTTCCAAATAGGGCTGCACTGTGTAGAAGTTCAAATGAGAAGTCCAAGATAACATTAACAAATTTGTTATGCAAATCTATTGCAGCAATAACTGATACCGTTGCCATCTGAAAAGCATTTCAGATGCTTTGCATCCCATGAGGCAAGTAACCAAAATGACTTTTGAATCCATCTTAAAGCTAAGCACCTATTTAAATGTCCTCTCTTTTAAAGAATCCACTGGAATATATATATTTTTCCAGTGATATCCACAGTAATGGATTATTCTTTGCTTGTTTGCTTGCGTGTTTCGCTAATGAGCTAAACAAGCCAGGAATATATATATGCAGTGTTCTTCTCGTTTAAGCAGAGTATCTACCTCAAAGCTGGTTTCCTGTTTCTGACTGACTGAATAGTATTTTAAAAACTTCATCTTCTCTGTCCTCTTCTTTCTACATTCCATTTCTGTATTAAGATCACTTTACCCCTCATTTGAACCATGTTTCTATTTTCAGAAAGGAAAGTCTCTTTCTCAAAGAACTATCTTTATTCATTAATCTCATATTTCATTATAACAATAAGAACAACCACAATAATGACAACAACAACAATAATAATAAAGACGGAAGGGCATTGGAGGTCATCTAATCCAAGCTCCTTCTTTCCTGGGGATGGTGCAACTGAATATTCATCTTGATAAGGAGGAGGAGAAGGAGGAGAAGGAGGAGAAAAGGAGGAGGAGGAGAAGGAGAAAGAGAAGAGGAGGAGGAGAAGGAAAGGAGGAGGAGAGGAGAAGGGAAGGAGGAGAAGGAGAAGGAGAAGGAGGAAAAGGAGGAGAAGAGGAGGAGGAGGAGAAGGAGGAAAAGGAGGAGGAGGAGAAGGAGAAAGAGAAGAGGAGAAGAAGGAAAGGAGGAGGAGAGGAGAAGGAAAGGAGGAGAAGGAGAAGGAAAGAAGAAGGAAGAGAAAGGAGAAGGAAGAGGAGAAGAAGAACGAAAGAAGAAGGAGGAGAAAGGAGAAGGAAGAGGAGAAGATGAGGAAAGAAGAAGGAGAGGAGAAGGAGAAGGAGAAGGAGGAGAAGGAGAAGAGGAGGAGGAGAAGGAGAAATAGAAGAGGAGGAGAAGGAGGAGAAGGAAATGAGGAGGAGAGGAGAAGGAAAGGAGGAGGAGGAGAAGGAGAGGAGGAGGAGAAAAAGGAGAAAAAGGAGGGCATTCAGAATTACAGAAACAGGCAGGGGAGCTAGCTTTATTCCTGCTTTTAAACATTTCACGTTTCTTCTCATTGTCCCTGCTTTGTGGAGTAGAATAAAGTAATTGGAGTTGGAAAGAGTTGTTATTGTTATCAGCTCCTTGGTTTCCTCAGCTGTTTATCAGATTTCTCCCGCTTTGGCTGATTGTTGTGTTGCTTCAAGGCTATCTATTCTTCACAGAGGCGGAATGTAGCCTAATGAAGAGCTAACAAGCTTTGCAGTACCATGTATTTTAGATGTATTAATCAATCTATTATGTCTTTATTCTTTCTGGCCTTGAGAGAAAAAAAAGGCCAAGATTTATGACACGGACAAGCCCAGTGTTTTCCCATAGGCTTTAAGAAGGCAGTTTAGAGAAAAAACATTGACCCAACAATGAAGAAATGAGACTAGGTCAGGGGTAGGCAACCTTGGCTCTTTTATGACTGGTGGACGTCAACTCCCAGAATTCCTGAGCCAGCCATGCTGAGGGGAAAGGGAGAGGTTTCCAAGTTGAGCCATGCTGGCTCAGGAATTCTGGGAGTTGAAGTCCACCAGTCACAAGGGGGGCATAGTTCCCTCATGCTGGCTCAGGAATTCTGGGAGTTGAAGTCCACCAGTCATGAAGGGGCCATAGTTCCCCCATGCTGGCTCAGGAATTCTGGGAGTTGAAGTCCACGAGTCATGAAGGGGCCCTAGTTGCCCCATGCTGGCTCAGGAATTCTGGGAGTTGAAGTCCACGAGTCATGAGGGGGCCATAGTTCCCCCATGCTGGCTCAGGAATTCTGGGAGTTGAAGTCTGCAAGTCATGAAGGGGCCCTAGTTGCCCCATGCTGGCTCAGGAATTCTGGGAGTTGAAGTCCACGAGTCATAAAAAGAGCCAAGGTTGCCTATCCCTGGACTAGGTGAAAATGGGCAGAACCGAACCAAAGATACTTCATTAGTTAGAAATGTTTCAGAAGACTGTACTGTACTGTACATGATAGTTTCCACTGCTAATAATGCCTTTGCAGCCTTCTAGAGAACTTAAGCCTAATACATTGAGAACTAAATCACCTTTCTTCCATGAGACTTACTCCATCTAAGAACTTTAGCAGAGCTGGACAGCAACTTTGGTATCTGACAGCCACACAGCAGAATAACAGCCAATAACAGAATTTCCTGACAGTGAGAACAATTAACCAGTAGAAGGGCTGGCCTCCAGAAGTCGTGGGTGCTCCATCGCTGGAGGATTTTAAGAAGAGATTTGCCTGAAATGGTATATAGGGTCTCCTGCTTGAGCAGGGGGGTTCGACTAGAAGACCTCCAAGGTCCCCTCCAACGCTCTTATTCTGTTATTCACATACAAATTTTCAATCTTTACTTTATGAAAGACAAAAAGAGGGGGGAAAAACAACACAATTTGCTATGATACTTTGTGTGATTTCAGAAGCCAAGGAGGGACAAGGTGAGTTAATACAGGGATGGGAGCTCATTGGAAAAATCCCAAAACTAGATTAGGAAATTGGGGGGGGGGGAAAGGCATTAGAAGAAAGCAAGAATGAAGCATTTTAGTAATGTTTCCAAATAATCAACATGGAAAAGTCTGTCTTTCTGCCTGTCTACCTACAAGCCTGTCTGTTTGTCTGTCTGCCTGTTTGTCTGCCTGTCTGCCTGCCTGCCTGCCTGCCTACCTACCTACCTACCTACCTACCTACCTACCTATCTATCTATCTATCTATCTATCTATCTATCTATCTATCTATCTATCTCATCTTTCTTACCTACCTACCTACCTACCTACCTACCTACCTACCTATCTATCTATCTATCTATCTATCTATCTATCTATCTCATCTTTCTTACCTACCTACCTACCTACATGTCTGTCTGTCTGTCTGTCTGTCTGTCTGTCTGTCTGTCTGTCTATCTATCTATCTATCTATCTATCTATCTATCTATCTATCTATCTATCTATCTATCTATCTATCTATCTATCTATCTATCTATCTATCTATCTATCTAATCATCTTTCTTACCTACTTACCTATCCATCCACCTACCTACCTACCTACCTACCTACCTACCTACCTACCTACCTACCTACCTATCTATCTATCTATCTATCTATCTATCTATCTATCTATCTATCTATCTATCTATCTATCTATCTATCTCTATCTACTCTGTCTATCTACCCTACCTACCTACCTACCTACCTACCTACCTATCTATCTATCTATCTATCTATCTACCTACCTACCTACTTACCTACCTACCTACCTACCTACCTACCTATCTATCTATCTATCTATCTATCTATCTATCTATCTATCTATCTATCTATCTATCTATCTATCTATCTATCTATCTATCTATCTAATCATCCTTCTTACCTACCTATCCACTTACCTACCTACCTATCTATCTATCTACATTTCTCCATATTTTATATCTCTATCACTAGGAATCAAGCTCAAAGTAATTCGAAGGAAAAGAAGCAAGATCTCTGACTGGGGTAATTCTCTGTTGTCCGATTTCTTAAAGGCAAGGTAGAGCAGGAAGGAGAGGAAAGCAAAATATGGCTCAATGGGAACAGATGCTGTTACAGCCATTTTTCATTTGGAGACTAACAAACAGGGATTCATAGAAAAGGTGAGCTTTCAGAAGCAAAAGTAGGAGGTGGGTTGGCCTATATCGAGGTGAAAAACTAAATGACTTAGCACAGATATTGCCTGGAGGATGAGAAGCGATACGCAAGAAATTATTTGGTTTGCTGCCACGTAAAAATGTAATTGTTCTGCCTTTCTCTCACCTACTCAAGAGCTGGCATGCAATTACACATGGATGTTCACTGTTCTTTGAGGTGTATATGGGTCATAATTGTGCAGAATTATGTGCGCTTGGGAGAAATCATATATAGCAAGATAACAATC
Source organism: Bothrops alternatus (assembly GCA_034064705.1). Taxonomy (NCBI): domain Eukaryota; kingdom Metazoa; phylum Chordata; class Lepidosauria; order Squamata; family Viperidae; genus Bothrops; species Bothrops alternatus. Next base: position 319,804 of record JARGCV010000505.1, on the reverse strand, counting down.
ATCAATGTTTTTTTAGCCTGTTGATTTATTTAGTTTCTCTGAGGAGCTACCTATTGTTAACAAAAGGAGAAAAATTAAGCAATTACAAATTAAAACCTAAGTCTGTAACTCATGATAAAAGAGGTTAGGAGGTTTAAAACAGAATAAATATAGCTAAGTTTGATCCAGCTGAGTTGAAAAGCTGAACTGGCTTGGATCTGGTTACTAGTTGAGTAGGACATTATTAGTGTCGACGGAAAAGTCTTCATCATAGTTCAATCCAACCCGGAAATAAACAACATGGCGACTGCTTTAGAAAGAAGGTTGCAGTTTATTGAAGAGGAGAACCAGACAGAAAGATGGCTTTGGAAGAAGAGAAAGAGAGCACATGTAGGGAGTGAGTTTTATACCCTCTGGGGCTCTTGAGGTTGTTTCCTGTTCCTGTTTGAGGCTTTGTATTTTTTGTGTCATGTATTCTGACTTGAGTCTGAGTGTGCCCTTTGGCATCTGTGGATTAATTCTATTATGTCCTGTCTTAGAGTTTGGGTGAGGTATGTAGATTTTAGGTGTCTTTGTCTTCTTAATCTTCTAGCTGGGGGCCTCCAACCTTCCTGAATGGATTATTTACATCTGTATTTCTACAGAGCTGGTTTCTTTTTGGGGGGAGGGAGACTTGGAGCTATTAGGGAAAATGGCATGCTTTTTCTGCCACTTTAAGATCCTTTTAAGAAATCTATTTTCTGCCCTTTTAATATTTCCTTCTCTGGAGGGCTGACTTCCCACATTAGACACTCTTAGATTTTATATCTAAATAATTTCAGCTGGCAAAAGGCAAACATTAGGGAGCAAAAGTAACAATGACTATATGCTTGGGAGTAATTGTGACCCTTGTCCTGGAGGTCACCAATAGTGAATGCATGAACATCTGGTTGGGCTGTAGACAGAATTAAGGCTACATTCTACTAGGTGTTGCAGTACCAAGGCGTGGTTTAAGGTTAATTGTCCCATTCTAAACCCAGCCTGTTCATCCATCAGGATGTCTTCCTGCTTGAGCCAATAATTTAAACATCGATGGAGATTCTCCATCATCCAGGTGATGGTTGTCCCAAAGGTGCTTTTTCCTGAGGCAACTGGACTTCCTTTGTTTTTTCTTTGAAGATGTTTCTCTTCTCATCCAAGAAGCTTCTTCCGCTCTGACTGGATAGAATATAGGAATATAAATCCTTCCATTCCCCACCATCCAGTGAGAGCCGAAGACGTTTCTTGGATAAGAAACAAAATGTCTTCAAAGAAAAACCAGAAAGTCCAGTTGCCTCCTTAAAAAAAAGCACCATTTGGACAGTCAATCATTTATTATTATTTATTTATTATTATTTATTTATTTATTTAATTTCTATGCCGCCCTATTCCGGAGAACTCAGGGCGGCTCACAACATGATAGAAATCACAATAAAATACATAAATATAAATATATAAATATAAAAACCCCGAAGTTAAAAAAAGAAAAACCAATCATTCCACAAACATACACACAAACATACACTGGCTAGAGGCAAGGTGTTAGCTGCCCCAGGCCTGCCGGCAAAGGTATGTTTTAAGCAATTTACGAAAGGCGGAGAGGGTGGGGGCGACATGGATCTCCGGGGGAAGTTGGTTCCAGAGGGCCGGGGCCGCAACAGAGAAGGCTCTTCCCCTAGGCCCCGCCAGGCGACACTGTCTGGCTGACGGGACCTGGAGAAGGCCGACTCTGTGGGCCCTAACCGGCCACTGGGATTCATGAGGCAGCAGACGGTCCCGTAAGTAACCTGGTCCGATGCCATGTAGGGCTTTATAGGTCATAACCAACACTTTGAATTGGGTTCGGAGACCAATTGGCAGCCAATGCAGCTCGCGGAGTGATGCTGAAATGTGGGCATTTCTAGGCAAGCCCAACACTGCTCGCGCGGCTGCATTCTGCATTACCTGAAGTCTCCGAACATTTTTCAAAGGTAGCCCCATGTAGAGAGCATTGCAGTAGTCGAGCCTCGAGGTGATAAGAGCATGAGTAACTGTGAGAAGAGACTCCCGGTCCAAATAGGGCTGCAGCTGGTGCACCAGGCGAACCTGGGCAAATGTCCTCCTCGCCACAGCCGAAAGATGATGTTCCAAATTTAGCTGTGGATCGAGGAGGACGCCCAAGTTGCGGACCTTCTCTGAGGGGGTCAAAAGCTCCCCCCCAGGCTAATGGATGGATAGATTGAAATATCTTTGGGAGGCAGAACCCATAGCCACTCCGTCTTGTCGGGGTTGAGTTTGAGCCTGTTTAGTTTCTCTTATAGACGTTTGGCCTACGTTTTGCTGATTTGGCTCAGCAAACTGATTTTGGGCATTGGGTAGGTGGATCATCTCTTTTGCCCTTCATATCATCTTTTGGTATCATGACCAAATAATCTACTGCTTTGGAAAGTGAAGCTAGCACTGGGATCTACTATTTCAAATTATGATTTTTTTTTAAATTACTTCACTGACAATAAAATCTGAGACCAGGGCTCTCTAACCTGGTTTAAGTTGTTTAATTATATTTTTGATCTCTGACCATTTGACCAAGGACTTTAGGGGAAAGAGATCCTATAACAACATTAGGCTGTGGTTAATTGTGTCGGCCAAACAATTTGGAATCTTCTTCCCCAGAAGTGCATTTGATTCCACCACTCCTTGCAACTTGCAAGCTATTAAAGATCTATCGGATACTCAGCTTAGGCATCTAGGCGTTAATATTATTATTATTGGCCAGTTGGGGAAGTCTACAAATCTTTCTTCTTCTCTCTTCTTCTTTACTTCTTTTACCACTTTGGGTGCCAAGGGAGATATAAAGTTCTGGTTCTTGCCTTTCTGGAGGCTTCAATCATTGTTATTCAGTGCTGCCATAGTGTGTCTTTGATGTTGTCCCTCCATCTTCAATAAATGCATGTATGTTGCTGGATTCATCTCTCTGCATGTGGTACCCTCTAGGATGAGGTGCAGCAAAGAAGATTAACTAGCATCACCTTGGTTCTTTGGTCCAAAAAGCATTTCCTTATGTAAAAAACACATTTATGTCAAATGAGGAGGCACCAAATCTATCATAATTTACTGCCCTAACCCAGCATACCGCATACTGCTTAATATTTTCATTGTAAACATGTTTAGCTAGAATCTCCTGACCTTGCGTTCTATTGACGATAGTCTAAAAAAAAATGAAATTGTTCTACTGACTTGAGAAAAGCTAATTCACCTTTGGAATTCCTTTCTCCTCCATTCTTCACTCCTCCTGCTTTGTGTTGTGTTTGTTGTTTTCCTGAGAGAGGAAATGGAATATCTGCATTTAAATGGCAATATTTACCGAAGGAAACCAAGATTGTATTTCACCACCATCCCAAATACCTGAAGGACAGTTTTGTACTCATCGTAGCTTTTACACATCATTTTTCTAATCTTCTAGTAAAGGGGTAGGCAACCTTGGCTCTTTTATGACTCGTGGACTTCAACTCCCAGAATCCCTCAGCCAGCCACGCTGAGGGGAAAGGGAGAGGTTTCCAAGCTGAGCCAGGCTGGCTGAGGAATTCTGGGAGTTGAAGTCCACCAGTCATAAAAGAGCCCAGGTGGCCTACCCCTGTTCTAGATTGTCAGTGGTCGTTGCTGTTTATTTTTCGTCACGGGTGTGCGTGCCTTTCAAACTATCCCCTTATTCTTTGGTGGGGAAGTTACCGCCGCAGCTGCTCATAAATATACATAAGGGAGAACTGGATCTCCACAGCGCCTTGTGAATGCACTCTGCCTTGAAAACGATGTGCTCTTGCAGGTTGAAATGATCGGTGCCTTAAACTTCTAATTGTAGATACCATCTTTGAGGCAACATTCTCGCAGATCCCAACCCTTCCTTTGGGTTATGGGGAACCCAAAGTCAGTGCTTTTTATTATCCATCCATGGGTGATCAGGTTTTGAAACTAAGGAATCACACACACACAAAAGAAGTCATACAGATAGTCCTCAACTAACTTCTGTAACGGAGCCTGGAATTTCTACCACAGGTCACCAATGGACGTAAGTGGAGGCAACTAGGTGACCAACCCAATTTTAGGATTTGCTTGTGCTGATTGTTAAATGAATGCCCAGGTTGTTGAAGGAATTCTGCAATTGAGCCAATCCACTTATTTCTATGGGCATTTTCTTTTTGCTGGAAACCAGCCAGAATTTGGCCAAAAACATTGCAAATCGCAGCTACGTGATGGTGGTAACAATTGCAATCACTGTCACAAAATGAGCAATTGGCAATGCCTGAAATGCAATCGTGTGACCACAGGGTGGAGAGAATTGCTGCTGTCACAACTCTGAAACGGGGTCATAGGCAACCTCAATAAAAGTCCCAGATTCTGGATTCCCTTGAAAGGCATATTTCAGGACGCAGGAAGTGTTAACAATGCTGCCTTCTTGCTCCTGAGATCTATATGGCTCCCAACCTGATAGTGCTCCAGAAATAAATAGAAGACAATATTTGTAGCTCAGGACTGAACTGTAAAGTTCTTGGTGTTCTCTGAGTTTGGTTGTTTTCTTGCAGACATTTCATTACCCATCTAGGTAGCACCATCAGTGCAGGCAAGGAAGGAAGGAAGGGAGGGAGGGAGGGAGGGAGGGAGGGAGGAAGGAAGGAAGGAAGGAAGGAAGGAAGGAAGGAAGGAAGGAGGAGAGGGAGGAGAGGGAGGAGAACTGTGGGGTCCTTGGTGCTCTCTGAGCTTGGTTGTTTTCTTGCAGACATTTCATTACCAATCTAGGTAACACCATCAGGGAAGGAAGGAAGGAAGGAAGGAGAAGGAACAGGAAGAGGAGGAGGAGGAGGAGGAGGAGGAGGAGGAGGACTGTGGGGTCCTTGGTGGTCTCTGTTCCCTAACACCAAGGACACCACAAGGTTTTAAAAATCTGGCTATTGTCCTGGGCCTCCGGGTTGCGAGGATGGGGCTCCCCTTTTTTGTGAAGTTTTGTGTTTTAATATCTTGCCTGATTTGCCATCTTGCAATGATTTTGTAGTTATGTTTTACAATTAGGCCCATTCAACTTCATTGCATTGTGTTGTTTTTTATGTTTGCTTTTTATATCTGTGAGCTGCCCAGAGCCGGATGGCATTCCCCTTAAATAAATGCATTCCCAGAGGTATCCAAATAAATCCTTTTTTAGAATCACACCAAAAAGAAGGTCAGTATCATTGCTTTCTACTGAGTGGGTGGAGGTAGGCTGAAAAAGAACAGCCTAGAAAAATGTGGTGGGGTAGAAACCTTAAATTTAAACAGTCTACTTCAGTGGAGTGGACAATAGATTACGCTGCAGTTGACTGGCTTTCTAATTAGATTTTGATTATTGTGGTAATTAGCTACAACCTGCACAATTGGAACAGAAGCTTTATTTGGATAAGGAGAGCTAACTATATTTCCAGTTATAAATAACCAGGATTTGATGGTATGATGCCAGAGATCTGTGTTAACAGCTTTCCTGTCACTTAATTGTTCATAGGATCCAGGTATGAACAGAAGGCTTAAACATCTGAAAATTCATTTTGGGCTATGCAGAATCTTAACTGCATTGTCTATTTCTTTTTTGATGAAATTGACCTAGCAATTTCTTTGTGGCTGAAGATAAATAAATGATGTGACAGTCACCACCTTCAAATTATGGCTTGTCCAAAGAAACCGAAGTGGTCCAATTCAACAAACTACTATTAGCAATCTTGAATGTCCTCCGTGATTTAATGTTTGGCCATTAGTATCCTATGGTATTCTCTGAGCTTGATAGTTTTGTAGCCATGTTTCATTACCAATCTAGATAACATCATTGGTGCTAACACTAATGATGCTACCAAGTCTCATGGGTCCGACAGATGAAACTCTTTAAAGAACTTTGAGGCATTGTTTACCTTAAAGAATCTTTTATTCGAGTAGCAGAGCATCGGCATTAACATAGTTGAAGCCAAAATCTAAGTTCCCCTCCCCTGAGCATATAGTATCAAAGCACAATTCCCTCCTCCAATCAACAGTCATAAATCACATTCTCCAATTAGTTTGAAATACTCCCCTCCAGTTCTCCAGCCCGCCAATTCTTATCATCTGTTATTTCAATAACCTTGATTCTCACACTAGGTTTAGTATTGTTATATCTAGCTAAACTCTCATGCACTAAACCTCCCCCAGCATCCTCTAACTCCAACTCTAATTCTAAGAGTAAAACATAAGAAGAAACCCAGCGACCGGTTAGGGCCCACAGAGTCGGCCTTCTCCAGGTCCCGTCAACCAGACAGTGTCGCCTGGCGGGACCTAGGGGAAGAGCCTTCTCTGTTGCGGCCCCGGCCCTTTGGAATCAACTCCCCCCGGAGATCCGTATTGCCCCCACCCTCTCCGCCTTTCGCAAATTGTTGAAGACACATCTTTGCCGACAGGCCTGGGGCAGTTAACACCTTGCCCCAGCCAGTGTATGTATGTTTGTATGTATGTTTTGGATGATTGGTCTTTTAATTAATGGGTTTTTACAATGTTTTTTTTATATATTAGATTTCTTCATGTCAGTATCTATGTTGTGAGCCGCCCTGAGTTCCTGGAATAGGGCGGCATATAAATCTAAATAATAAATAAAATAAATAATAAATAAATATTGTGGGAAACAGACAATTAAAAGAATAAAACTTTTTCTCCCCTTTCTGACACTTCAGGTCACATTGTCCAATAAATCTTACAGCAATTGTTATGAGAAGAAACTTTGGTCAGTCAAAAAATTCTCTCAATGGCTTCTGCTCTCACGCTGATAAGGAGCACCTGTGGATCCCAAACTCTCCTTTCTCTCATCCCCCCATAATGGTTGGCAAGCTAGAAGCACTATGGCGGTCCTAAAGACAGTAAGATTAATAGCTTGACACTCTCAGCTTAGTTATTTTCTTGCAGACAACTAGGTAACAATTAAGATATGGTAACTGAGCACTGTGGTAGCAGTGGTAACTTTAGCTCTGATGATGTTACCTAGCTGGGTAATGAAATGTCCGCAAGAAAACAGCCAAACTCCAGGAGCACCAAGGACCCCAGAGCTCAACCCTGAGCTACAGAGATTTTCTTTGATTATTAAATAAATTTTATTTATAACACAATTAAAAGAAACATTGGATATAATGTGACATTCCAGTATATACAGTCTTATCAAATTATCTCACCTTTTACAATCAGTTCTTCATCTCTGAATATACATCTAAATGTTATATACAATACTTAATCTATTTCTCTATTTGCTAACCTAAAATTACATATATTTCTATCTTAACGCTAGATCAGCGGTTCTCAACCTTTTTCAGGGTGCGACCCCGACCTGTGCCGCACATGCGCAGCGCGACGGCCCGCACCGTGCATGCGCGGCACGACGCGACCCCGACCTGCACCACGCATGTGCTGCCCCCTGCGCCAGCCGAGGGGAAAAGGGGGTAAAAAAATGGCGGACTGCGTTGTTTGGCAACCCCCGTGAAATGGTCGTTCGATTCAGCCAAGGATTGTGCAAATAATTTGAAGGCTGAAAAAAGTTCAAAACTGAAGCCCATGAAGCTCTTTACGTTGTTATGTTTAAAGGCTACACAACAGGCAAAACAAAGGCAGAGCTATGCGTGTATTTCTCCACCAGATGGCTTCCTTCAGTTTACATTCAGATTGTAGGTCACTGTTTGTAGGTCACTTCCAAAAGAAAAGAAATCCACACATTAAAAGCAAAATCACATTGTCTTGTGCAGTGAATACCTTTAAAAAATAATAGGAATAAATCTATTGACATTTCCTTCCACGTTTTTCCCTCCTATGAAAGGAAACACTTTTTTGTTCTTTCTTTATTCATGTCAGAAGCACTTACAAATTTCAAGCAGATAAAATAGATATAAGGATGTAGAAATATAGCATTGTGTGAAAAAAAAAAGTATGCAGAATTCAAGTCCAGCACCCACACAACAACCTGCTGAGGTGGGCTGGGCTGAGAGAGGGGTACTAATAATAATAATAATAATAATAATAATAATAATAATAATAATAATAATAATAATAACAACAACAATAATAATAATAATAATAACAGTAAGGATGATGATGATGATGATGATGATGATGATGATGATGATGATGATGATGATGATGTTGGAAGGGACCTTGGAGGTCATCTAGTCCAACCCCTTGCTCAGGCAGGAAATCCTACACCATTTCGGAAAAATGGTTGTCCAGTCTCTTCTTAAAAACCTCCAGTACCACAATTTCTGGAGGCAACTTCTGTTCCACTGGTTAATTGTCCTCACTGTTAGGAAGTTTCTCCTTAATTCCAGGCTGCTTCTCTCTTTGGTCAGTTTCCAACCGTTTAATAATAAGTTAAGTTAATCTTACTGTATTCTTAACTAAAATTCCTCAACTACATTCTTGACTAGGACAATGATGAGCAAATATAAAAGCCACCTGAAGGCAGGACAAGAAGCAACGGATGGAAACTAAGCGAGGAGAGAAGCAACCTAGAACTAAGGAGAAACTTCCTGACAGTTAGAACAATTAACCAGTGGAACAACCTGCCTCCAGAAGTTGTGAATGCTCCAAACACTGGAAGTTTTTTTTAAAAAGAGATGGGCCAGCATTTGTCTGAAATGGTATAGGGTTTCCTGTTTGAGCACAGAGTTGGATTAGAAGACCTCCAACGTCCCTTCCAACTCTGGTTATTTTGTTAATTTCTGATCCTTGTACCATGAACACTAACCAATTTATGATCCTGGCAGCATATTGTGGATATAATGTCCTATATTTCTTGTCAGTTACTTTCTGTGTACAGTTGGAGCTGTTCCTTTTGAACTCCCTGGCCCCAGATGGCTCCCCTAACACCATAAATCAGGAATCTGGTTCATTGGAGTTGCAAGGAAGAAGCAGTAGAAATCAAGGTTCTAACAGGGAAGCCTGATGATCTAGTTCTAAGGGCCAAAGTGACAGGAACAGTCGTTAGCTTCAGCGCAAGGTTGATTAATTTATGGCCCCCCCAAAATATCCAAAGCTCCTTGACTCCCTACCCAAGTGAAGCCGAAGCTCAGCAATCCGGATTTATTGAGGTCAGCTTCTACAAACCATGAAGGTTTGCTTGCTATGTGCTAACTCATGCTCCCATCAATGCTCCAAAAAGGCCTTGTCCCTCCCAAATTTGCTGCATCAGAGATGCAAAGTGCACAGCATGTGCATGTATTTTTTTTTATCATTGGCCCTGTGGGGGAATCTGGGTACAGGAAGAAGAAGTAAAGACCAATCTCAGCCTTGAATCATTGTGGGAAAAGGCACAAAGGAAAGCCGCGCGAGCAGTTTTGGGCCTACCCAGAAATGCCCACATTTCAACATCGCTCCGCGAGCTGCATTGGCTGCCAATTGGTCTCCGAACGCAATTCAAAGTGTTGGTTATGACCTATAAAGCCCTACATGGCATCGGACCAGGTTACTTACGGGACCGTCTGCTGCCGCATGAAACCCAGCAACCGGTTAGGGCCCACAGGGTCGGCCTTCTCCAGGTCCCGTCAGCCAGACAGTGTCGCCTGGTGGGGCCTAGGGGAAGAGCCTTCTCTGTTGCGGCCCCGGCCCTCTGGAATCAACTCCCCCCGGAGATCCGTACTGCCCCCACCCTCTCCGCCTTTCGTAAACTCCTTAAGACACATCTTTGCCAACAGGCCTGGGGCAGTTAACACCTTGCCCCTAGCCAGTGTGTGTTTGTTGTAAGTTTGTTTTCGGATGATTGGTTTTTAATCTAGGAGTTTTATAAATGTATTTAATGTCAGATTTCTATATGTTATTATCTATGTTGTAAGCCGCCCTGAGTTTTTGGAATAGGGCGGCATAGAAATCGAATTAAATAAATAAATAAATAATTCATGTCTAATTTCTTCTCAGCATTTATTACTTATGAAGGGTGTGCTTTAGTCTGGCAAGATCTTGTCTATTGGCCACCAGCAATAAAGAAACTGCTTTGAGCTTTTACGGGTATCATTCTTGCAGACTAAAGCACAGTCTTCATTATTATCTGATAAATCTCCTCCTCCTCCTCCTCCTCCTCCTCCTCCTCCTCCTCCTTGCTAGCACTGATGTTACCTAGTTGGGTAATGAAACATCTACAAGAAAACAAGCAAGCTCAGAGAGCACCAAGGACCCCACAGTCATCCTCCTCCTCCTCATGTCGAGAGAGATACTATCTGATAAATGCTGCAAGGAAATTTGGGAGGATCCCTTCTGTGTTGCTTCTGCATAGCACCGATTCAAGACTGATGTTTCTCTTTACTCCTCCCTCCCATAACTCAGTGCCAAATTTCCCCATGGAGGTTTATCTCATTGCTCCAAAAAACACTATGGAGAAGCTGATAAGGGTGAATATTTTCAAGCATGTGGAATTAACAGTGTCAGTGAACCCAGTTATGTGTGTGGGCATTGCACGCGTGGTCAGAATTTTCTTAGTTTTATACCGTTTCTGAGTTTGGGGCTTAAAACAAAATCAAATTAGGAATACCGCCACATATAACCCTAACTCTGAGCTCTATATAAGGATCGAAGCTGACATCAAAAATATATTCCTTTTAATTTCCAATAGTTTTGCCCTGAGGATCTTCTTCAACAATTTCCTATTGTTTTGTTTTTTTTAATGCCACAGAAAGAGTAATGAATTCTCACCTACTTCAGCAAAGGTCTTTGCATAACAAGATCTGGATTCAGCCTTTGGAGAACTTTCTGTTTGTGCTGCAATATAAGAAATTATCAAAGGAACATAAGCACTGTCTTTTTAAAAACATTCACCTGCAAATGTCTGGCCCCAGTCAGGGCTGAAACTGCAAATCATGAGTTCACACTTAAAGATGCCAGTTTTAAGAGGTATTATGAGTTAGTGGTGACCTGAACTAGCTAAAGCTTGATAAATGTCCTTGATCAATAAAGCCTCTGGAGGTCTTTATGAAGTTTATCTCCTTCTCAAAAACCTTCCAGCAGCTTGTTTTAATGAGCAGGGGAATTCACCGTCCCTGTGCTGAAAGCCCTGGGGAGCATCATAACTATGCATTTGAGTTTAGGTGTGTATGCAATATGCAAAGACCTTTGTACGTTTGCTTTGAAAAAAGGACAATAACTCAATTTAAAGGTTCATTCATTCATTCATGTCATACTCATACCTATATATCCCCACATTTATATAATTGTTCCTGAACAGGAAAACACAGCACCTGTGCAGAGACAGAGAGAGAGATAGAGAGAGAGGCTATAATCAGGTTCTGAGGTTTTGCTCGATAAAAAAGACAGGAAACCAGAAGTTGCCTTCAAGATTTATGTTTTTATTCAGCTGAACAAAGACGGGAAAAAGAGAGAAAAAGCCCCAAATATCAGAAAAGCCTTATTTTTATGCCTTCTTTAATTACATAAGCAATTCACCCAGCAAAGCTGACACACATAAGATAGAGACTTTGCCCTTTAAGGCTGGCAACACTGTAGATAAGAAGGAAGAAAGCAGAAGTAGCTAAAAATGTGCCCTTTGGGGTCTTCCCCCCAAAACGCCATATGTTCCCTTTTGGGTGGTTTGGGTGTTTCCCTAAGACATCTAGAGGAGATCAACCCTGACTGCTCTTTAGAAGGCCAGATCCTGAAGGTGAAACTCAAGTACTTTGGCCACCTAATGAGAAGGAAGGACTCACTGGAGAAGAGCCTGATGCTGGGAAAGATGGAGGGCAATAGAAGAAGAGGACGACAGAGAATGAGGTGGCTGGATGGAGTCACTGAAGCAGGAGGCGTGAGCTTCAATGGACTCCAGAAGATGGTAGAGGACAGGAAGACCTGGAGGAATGTTGTCCATGGGGTCGCAATGGGTCGGACACGACTTTGCAACTAACAACAACAACTAAGACACCATATGTTCCCGGATGGGTTAGGATATTGGGTGTTTCCTTTGCTGTCCTTTTATGACCTTGCATTCATGGTTCTGCAAGTGGCCAGAGATAGTGGGGCCATCTGCACATATTCACAATTGATACTGTCCTTTAAGTCCGGAGAGAGAGAGAGAGAGAGAGAGAGAGAGAGAGAGAGAGAGAGAGAGAGAGAGAGAGAGAGAGAGAGAGAGAGAGAGAGAGAGAGAGAGAGAGACAGAGACAGAGACAGAGACAGAGACAGAGACAGAGACAGAGACAGAGACAGAGACAGAGACAGAGACAGAGAGAGACTATTTACAACTTTTTCTTGTGACAATTCAAAGTTACAACAGTACTGAAAAATGTGACTTATGACCATTTTCACACTTAACAACTGTTGTAGCATCCCCATGGTCACATGCTCAAAATTTGGGCACTTGGCAACTAGCATATATTTATGATAGTTGCAATATCCTGGGGGTAATTCAGTCAACTTTTGCAACCTTCTGACAAGAGAAGTCCATGGGGAAGCCAGATTCATTTCACAATCATATTACTAACTGCAGCAATTCACTTAAAAAGGGTGACAAGATTGGGGAAAAACTGACTTAATCACTGTCTCACTTAACAATGGAAATTTTGGGCTCAGTTTTGGTCATCCGCCAGGGGACTACCTGTAGAATGGGAAAAATAATGCAAATTGTTTATATATATATATATATATGTGTGTGTGTGTGTTTTCTGAGGTTTTCGCGGGTGTTTGTATGTAGGTCTTTGGTTCTTCGGGTTTTCTCCCGCGTAGAATTTGAAGTGTCTTGGCAACGTTTCGATGAAATCTCATTCATCATCTTCAGGCTGGTGCTTTTGGCTCCTAGAAGCCGAAGCCAAAAGCACCAGCCTGAAGATGATGAATGAGATTTCATCGAAACGTTGCCAAGACACTTCAAATTCTACGCGGGAGAAAACACGAAGAACCAAATATATATATATATATATATATATATATATATATATATATATATATATATATATATATATATATATATATATATATATATATATATATATATATATATATATATATATATATATATATATATATATATATATAATATTTTAAGCTGATGTTTCCTTGTAAAAAGGGCTAAAAAGAAATCTGCTTCAATCAACCCTGGATTTCAAAAAAAATGTTAACTTTGTGGCTGTGTAGGGATTCTCAGCTGCTCTCTCTTTTAACGCCACCCCCAGGTTCTGCCGTTCCTCCCCCTACAATCTGTGAGTTTATAGCTTAGATCCTCTTCATCGGTGGAAAGAGTTGAGCATGGCCAGTGACTGGAATGTCATTCCTTCTTTTTGAGGCCCATGCAATAAATAATCTGGGTAATTAAAGCAACTGTAGTATTAGAGAACGATGGACAGAAATTTAATAACTGGGAAAGGAATGATATAAGTGGATCGGATGGATAGATGAGTGGATGGATGGAGGGAGGGAGGGATGGAGGGAGGGATGGAGGGATAGAGGGATGGGTGGAGGGAGGGATGGGTGGAGGGAAGGATAAATGGGTGGGTGGATGGGATGGAATGGAATGGAATGGATGAATGGATGAATGGATGAATGGAGGGAGGGAGGGAGGAAGGGAGGGATAGATGGGTTGGTGGGTGGGTGGGTGGCTGGATGGATGGATGGGATGGATGGATGGATGGGATGGGATGGGATGGGATGGGATGGGATGGGATGGAAGGGATGAGATGGGATGGGATGGGATGGGAAGGGAAGGGAAGGGAAGGGAAGGGAAGGGAAGGGAAGGGAAGGGATGAAATGGAATGGAGGGAGGGAGGGAGGGATGGGTGAAGGGATGGATGGAGGAGGGGATAGATGGGTAGCTGGGTAGATGGGTAGGGGGCAGGAAGACAGGCAGGAATGCACACATAATTTACTGTGATCGTAGACTCAGATAAGAAAGGAACACCAAATACCACATTATTTTGAAAGGCAAAACATATTTGCCATTACTGACTGTGTGCATTATAGGTAAGCAAGATGGAGAAAGATAATTTGTCAGGGCTTCAGAAAAAGGAAAAAAAAACCACACTGACTTTTAAACCAGGGAAAGAGGCGGTGTGGAATTGTGGGACCTCAGGTTGAAAATGACGGTAATAAATATCCCAGAAAATTCTGAAGTCAGAAATGCTGAGTCTCTTTCCAACAAATCTACTTAAGAATTATTAAGCAGAAGAAAACTTTTCCTATGGACCCTCTGAGAATGAACTATATCGGGGTCTTAATGGGAGCCTCTCCTCCCAGAGTCTGACCTTTTTAGCCTGCTCAGCAAATTATCTGGACAAATAGATTAATTTATGAAAAAGCCAGGGAAAGTAGCGAACTGTGCTGGAATGAGAGGAAGATTTATTTCTCTCTACACTTTTGGGATGACAGATCGAAAGTGAGATAAAGCCTCAGCTCTGTCAGCTACCTATAAAAGTGTGTGCATTAATCAAACAGAAATAGGAAAAAATGGGACCGTTTAAAAGATGTTAAATAGTTTGGCTTTTCTTAAACGTGCAAGTGTAATAAGTAATCAATGATTTAACTCGGAGATAAATCTAGTGCAACCTTCTCAGTGGTGGGATTCAGCCGGTTCGCACCACTTCTGCAGAACCGGTAACTAATTTTTGGTTGCCCAGGCACAGGTTGGACTTCCGGAAGCGGCGTCCAGGCAGAGAACCGGTTGTTCACCTATTTGAATCCCACCACTGCACCCAACCGGAACACAAACAATATTCCACAGATGCAGAAGGAAGTTTCAAAGTATTTCGCGAATGTAAGAAAGTTAAAGCCCCATGACATCATGGGGCGGTCCTCATGGGGTTGAGCATCTGGAAACGAGCTCTACTTCAATCCATGGATGAAGCCGTTGTGTGAGATCATCCGTCGACACGGGGTGAGTTATCATCAATATGCTGATGATACTCAGCTCTATATCTCTACCCCGTGTCACTACAGCGAAGCAGTGGAAGTGATGAACCGGTGCCTGGAGGCTGTTGAGGTCTGGATGGGTGCCAACAGGCTCAGACTCAATCCCGACAAGACGGAGTGGCTATGGGCTCTGCCTCCCAAGGACAATTCCAACTGTCCCTCCATTACCCTGGGGGGAGAAGTTTTGTCCCCCTCGGAGAGGGTTCGCAACTTGGGTGTCCTCCTCGATCCACAGCTAAGTCTAGAACATCATTTTTCAGTTGTGGCGAGGGGGGCATTCGCCCAGGTTCACCTGGTGCGCCAGTTGCGGCCCTATTTGGACCTGGAGTCACTCCTCACAGTCACCCATGCCCTTGTCACCTTGAGATTCGACTACTGTAATGCTCTCTACATGGGGAAACCTTTGAAGAATGTCCGGAGACTGCAAGTAGTCCAGAATGCGGCCGCGCGAGCCGTCTTGGGTCTCCCAAGACACGCTCATATAACTCCAGCTCTCCATGAGCTGCACTGGCTACCAATTGGTCTCCGAACACAATTCAAAGTGTTGGTTATGACCTATAAAGCCCTTTATGGCAATGGACCAGGATACTTGCTGGACCGTCTCCTGCCTCATGAATCCCAGCAACCGGTCAGGGCGCATAGGATTGGCCTCCTACGAGTCCCGTCTGTTAAACAATGTCATCTGGCGGGACCTAGGGCAAGGGCCTTCTCTGTTGCTACCCCAGCCCTCTGGAACCAGCTTCCCACAGAGGTTTGTACTGCTTCCTCCCTCCTAGCTTTCCAGAAAGGGTTGAAGTCACATCTATGCTGACAGGCTCGGGGCGTATGAACTGCACTCTGCCCCTGGGCCTAGGAATGTCCCTCCATCAGCGACTGTGTGTTGACTGTGATTTATTTATTTATTTATTTGATTTGACTTGATTGTATGCTGTATGAATGTAATTAATTTTATCGTATTGTTATTGTAAGCCGCCCTGGGTCCTAGGAGAAGGGCGGCATAGAAGTTCAAATAATAAATAAATAAATAAATAAATAAATAAATAAATAAATAAATAAATAAATAAATAGAACCCCATGGTCAAGCTTTCCTGGAGAACCTCTGGAAATGTCTTTGGAGATTCTCAGTTGTTTCAGGAGGCAACTGGACTTTCTTACTTTTCTCTGAAAACATTTTGCTTCTCATTCAAGAAGCTTCTTCAGTTCTGACTGGATGGCGGG
This sequence comes from Bothrops alternatus, assembly GCA_034064705.1. NCBI lineage: Eukaryota > Metazoa > Chordata > Lepidosauria > Squamata > Viperidae > Bothrops > Bothrops alternatus. The sequence goes on along the minus strand of JARGCV010000505.1, from coordinate 303,712 downwards.
GAATGTACTGAAAAAGTACATGACTTTAAAGCATTCCGATTTGGTTTTCTTGTTTGTTTGTTTGTTTTTGTTTTGATGAGGGTGTGTTTGGAAAAGTAACAAAACCAAAACAAGCATACTATATAATTTCCTGTATTTTCTTGTGCACACACACACACACACAGGAGTTATTTCCCAGCACTTTGTCATGCCCTAGTTGGACCCCCACCCCACCGCAAAAGAAACCCAGACTAACAAACAAGGAATAATCAGTCTGGATTTTGTATGCAAAAATAGATGCTACCACCAACATTATTTCACTGGAGATCAAACACTAATTGTTAGTTTTCTCTTGAAATTACATGGTGTGTGTTTTCATAATATGCTGTCATGATGGCTAAAATCAGTTTTAAATTATGCCTTTTAATTAGCCAAGATTAATTACTTTCTCTTTTGTCTCAGCCAAATATAGAGATAGAATGTTCCTGCAACTCTCCAAAGTTCAGTTCAATTTGGTTCCCTCTTCATATTTTTTGTTAACGACAAATTAGAGAACATGGTGTGTTGTTGTGTACCCTGCCTCCAGATGACACCATAAATGAAGTGATCTGGGTGCTTATAAGGTGCGTGAAATCTGGGGAAGAAAGTTTCTCTTTTGTCGTTATGAGAAAAATTGCAGATATTATATAAATAGCTTGTTTTTGCTTTCTTGCTCTTTGACCAATGCGAAGCCTGTATTTCAGGCACACATATTTCTCTCCAACGTTAAATAATCACACACACACACCCCTTCCCAACTCTTTGGAAAGGAACATGGCATATTTTTGACTTCTTGATTTGTCTTGTGTACAAATCATTAAATCTAGCATTGAAAGCCCGCCTCAAAGTCCGACTTTCACAAACTTTTAACAGTTGAAAAAGTGCAAGGAACACCAATCCTTATTAATGAGGAAAGGTTACCTTGGTTCAGGAGAATACACAACCCAAAAAAACAACAACCCAAAGATGTCGATGGCAGCACCCATTCAACCTTTTGGAACAGAAGCCGTATATGGATACTGCACATACCGAAGGGTGATGCTTTGATCATGATGTTGAAACTTGCCTCTTGTCTCCAAGTCACAACCTAAAGACTTTGAAAGAGGAAATTAATCTTGTCCCATCTCCTGCCACTGGGAGAATCTATTATCTGATGAAAGCTTAGAAGGTTATTCCACTCCTGGATCACATTGGGAAACAGTCATGAACTCTCTGAATGTAGTACCTCTCACAAGGGCTGCTAACGTTCCCTGTTTCTCTACCTTCCAGATGCATGGACTTCAATTCCCAGAATTCTCAACTGGCCAGATCCTAGCTGAGAATTCTGATGTCAAGGTCCACACAAGCTACTTAGAACTAAGAGAGAAGCAACCTAGAACTAAGGAGAAATTTCCTAACTGTGAGAGCAATCAACCAACTGAATAGCTTGTGGGTGCTCCATCACTACAGGCTTTCAAAAAGAGACAGGACAGCAATGGTCTGGGATGGTATAAAGTCTCCTGCTCTAGTGGACTAGAAGACCTCCAGGGTCCCTTACAATATTATTCTACGTTCTATTTCTTTCATGCATCTGAATTCTTGGTAGAGTTTTGGGATTGTGCAGCAAGCAAAGTCAACGGGAGAAACTGAGTTTATTTACGACCATCTGATTTCCTTAACCATGGCAAAAAAGTCATAGCATTATTTATATTTTTTATAATCGAACTTATATGCCGCCCTTCTCCTAGGACCCAGGGCGGCTTACAAACAATGCAATAAATTTATAACAATAAAATTAATCACATTCATACAACATACAAGCTCAGTCAACTCACATTGGCTGATGGAGGGACATTCCTAGGCCCAGGGGCAGAGCACAGCTCACACGCCCCAAGCCTGTCGGCAAAAATGCGTCTTTAACAATTTCCGGAAAGCTAGGAGGGAGGAAGCAGTACGAACCTCTGAGGGAAGCTGGTTCCAGTGGGCTGGGGCAGCAACGGAGAAGGCCCTTGCCCTAGGCCCCGCCAGATGGCATTGCCTAACAGACGGGACCCGTAGGAGGCCAACCCTGTGTGCCCTAACCGGTCGCTGGGATTCATGAGGCAGAAGACGGTCCCGCAAGTATCCTGGTATTAGTTGTGACTCACTTAGCTATGGAAATGCTGGTCCTAGTTGAGATGTCAAGTAATACCTGTTCTAGATCTAAGTTCTTCCACTTCAAACAAGCTTCTGAGATAGAATAACTCTTGATCCAAATCTTGGATTGACCTGTAACTCAGCCTTGAAAGATGAAAATAACCATGAATGGTACAACTGTCAGGTTTGATGGTCTTCCACAGATTTTTCACAACTGAATTTGTTGCAACCATTTTGCTTCTTTTTTTATATGTTTTAATTCAGAAAAGTGGAAATATCAGCAGACAGCTATGTTTTGATGTGCATCTAGCTTTGAAAAGTGAGAATTAACTTATGGGGTTTATACACAGACTGCAAATATTTGTATAAGTAAAAATAATAATAATAAGATGTGTAGGCTGAGCATAAGACACGATTCACCTCACGTGGTTTAGAGCTTATTTTATGGAGCTTCGGAGCATCATCTCTGCAAATGTTGAGTCGCAAGGATTGGTAGCAATTAGCCTGCATTAGACCTGGTTACTGGATGCTTTGGAGGGCATCAGAGAATCCCACATTTATAGGAGAGTTTGTGAAGTTGGGGGGAAAAAAATCCCTCTAGGAGACAGCCATGAATCATTTTTCTGTGGTTGCTAAGAACCACATGAACAAGTCCAGGCTAATCAGAAAATTAATTTGAAAAAGGCCCTGACTTTCCATGTAAGGAAATAATAATTTCCCCCCCAAAAAAGGCAGAATTATCAGACAAGCAACGAGATCAGAGTATATGCTTTGTTTGAAGAAGGCTATTGCAGGAACAATCATGGGCAATTGGTCATTGTTGCAGCACGGCAATCATACTGACATCAAATGAATGGCTGGTTCAATATTCCATAAATTAATTACATCTCCTATTGAGACATTCCACAGCACCTGATATAGTAAGGATCATTTTAGACCTTCAGACTGCAGCTAATAATTCATGGTGCATTTCTCTTAATGAAGTCTGTGTGATAAAAAAAAAAATCAACTGCATTACTATGCAGCCGGCGACCTTAGATGCTCTGAAAGGTTTGATAGAGACACAGAGCACCGTAGCAAGAGATCAGCATAAAATGGGAAATTGCAGATGAAGGACTGAAATGGAGAGGAGCTATTGAGTGGTTAATACAAATAGTACAGAAAGTCCTACAAATTGCTAGGTCTTTTGAGCTACTGCACGCTTTGGGGGAAAATATTGCACCTCTGAGATTGAATGCTAAATCTCTGTGTCATATCCCCAGCTGAGTTGGAAGCGGCCCTCATTTCATAAATGTTATACGGACAATACCAGGGCTGTGTGAATGGGTGGAGCTGAGAAACAGTCCTTTGAACACAGCCAATAGGGTAAGCCACGTGACCAAGCATCAGAGAAAAGTCTTCACGAATAATCCAGGATGTAGGAACATTGCAAAACTCAGCAAGAGACCCCATTTGGTCCAGCAATGTCATTGAACAAGCATTGAAGTTGACTTATTCTCCCCAACAACATTTGAGATCAGACCCGGTTTAACTGGATTCAGAAACAGAGGTGAAAAGGAATTGGGAAAAGAAAAGAAAACAATGTCCAAGATTCTCAAGATCAGGAAAGATGAGGTGAAGACATGGTGTCCTACATAAACAGAAAGGTCATTGTAATAGAAGCAGAAGTGAATCATCTATGGCATGCTAATGGATGCACCCTTCCAATAAATGCAACCATGTCTTTGCATCTCTGGATTCATAGAACATAAAACAGGGGTGTCAAACTTGTAACGTCACATGATGTGTTGCGACATATCACGACTTTTTTTTGCCATTGCCAGCAATGGGGCGGGTCCAATTTCGCTACAATGCATCCAGACCGCGGTCTGGCAGTTTGACACCCCTGACATAGGGTAACAGAGTTAAAAGGGACCCTGGAGATCTTCTACTCCAACCCCTTGCTCAAGCAGGAGACCCTATACCATTTCAGAGAAAGGCTTGTCCAATCTCTTCTTAAAAACCTCCAGTGATGGAGCATCCACAACTTCTGAACTTCTGTTCCACTGATTAATTGTTGTCACTGTCAGGAAATTTCTCCTTAGTTCTAGGTGCTTCTCTCGTTGGTTACTTTCCAACCATTGTTTCTTGTCTTGCCTTCTGGTGCTTTGGAAAATAGTTTGACCCCTTCATCTCTGAGTTTGAGCCCCTCAAATATTGGAATGCTGCTATCATGTCTCCCTTAGTCCTTCTTTTCATTAGACTAGACCAGGGGTAGGCAACCTTGGCTCTTTTATGACTCGTGGACTTCAACTCCCAGAATTCCTGAGCCAGCCATGCTGAGGGGAAAGGGAGAGGTTTCCAAGCTGAGCCATGCTGGCAGAGGGAATTCTGGGAGTTGAAGTCCATGAGTCATAAAAGAGCCAAGGTTGCCTACCCCTGGACTAGACACACCCAACTCCTGAATTCAAAACTGAATTCAGAGCTGAAGACTGCGTGATCTTCTTGTCTAATGGTCTTTGTTGCTCTTTTGGAGTTTTATAAGCTCCTGTTCTTGTCAGATTCAAAAGACGCCCAATTGGCTAATTGTATTTAATGAAAGCATTTGCAGAGATTTGGTCGGATCATCCCACTGACATGGAAAAATGTCTGCCTCTGGAGGTTAATGGATAATTCTGCCCTTCTCTCTTTGTTCACCGCATATAATAGCAGACAATATAACTGGATTAAAAAATCAGTCTCTGTGTCTGACAAAGAATATTATAGGTTCTGTGCTGGAGGATTTGTACTGTCCATTTTGTCAGAATCCCAGAACTTAAACCCTGTTCGTTGATAGAAACGAGGCTTTCACACACTGAGCTTTGCGCATTTAATTAATATTGGAAGCAGCCATGGGAAAGAAATAAATAGTTACTGATCACAACAGCTCGGTGGGACTATCTTGTCGCCTGCCACTTTCAGGGCCTCATGAGAAAGTACAATGCTATAATGGGGGTGTGAGAAAGACCTGGAGAAACCAGGACAAAGATTCTGCCTGGAGAATGGACAGATAAGAGAAGGCTTAGCCTGCAGCTACATAACAGGCAGAGAAAAAGGATCATAAGGGGCCCTCCTTAGCTTCTCAGTCTGTAAAGGAAACGGTGAGAGATTGGTACTTTCAGACTTGCAAGCTTCTGTTAATGTAGCCCCGTGGTGGCAAACCTATGGCACGTGTGCCACAGGTGGCACGCAGAGCCCTCTCTGTGGGCACGTGCACCATCGCCCCAGTCCTAGGCCTTCAGCTTGGTTTTATAAAACCTTTTCGCTTTAGGCCTCTGACGCTGTGTGCAAAAAAAAAAAGGTTCAATCAGTCAGTCAATTTCAACTTCTCGCGGGGGGGAAAAAAGATCTTGCAAAGTTGGAATTGATTGATTCAACTTTTTAGTCCCACCCAGTCTGCCGTTACCACCGCAGCCAGCCCACCCAATGGGCCATGCCCACCCAATGGGTCACACCTACCCAATGGGTCACACCCACCCAATGGGCCACACCCACCCAGGCACCCGACCATACATAAGTGGGCTTTGGGTTGCAGCTTGGGCACTCAGTCTCTAAAAGGTTCGCCATCACTGGTATAGCCATACAATAAGTAGAAGCAGCTCATCTGCCCTCTGTTTCCTCTCCAGGTATACTGGGAAGGCTGTGTTAGTAGGTGAGTTGAGATTACATCCATTTACAACCACAACTGAGCCCAAAATTTATATTGTAAAGAAAGACAATTGTTAAGTGAATTTTGTCCCATTTTGCAACCTTTCTTTCCATAGTTGCTAAATGAACCACTGCAGCTGTTAAGTGTCTACGCTGCTAACATCGGATGTTCTTGCTTTGACAACATATGGAGATGCAGCCATTTTCCTTCTTGTGTTTGATTCTTAGAGTTAGAATTAGATGATACTGGGGAGGGAGGAGAAGGAATGTGCATGGGAGTTTACTTAGACATAACAATACTGTAACTAGTGTGAGAACCAAGGTTTTTGAAATAAGAGATGATAAGAATTGGCAGGTTGGAGAACTGGAGGGAAAGCCTGCATTTCAAGCTAATTGGAGAATGTGATTTATGACTGTTAATTAGAGGAGGGAATTGTGCTTTGATACTATGTGCTCAGGGGAGGGGAATCCAGATTTTGGCTTGGCCTATGTACGTGCCGATGCTGTGCTACTCGAATAAAGATTCCTTAAGGTAAACAATGCCTCGAAGTTCTTTGAAGAGTTTCATCTGTCGGAACCATGACATTAAGTTAGTAACGTGGTTGTTAAGTGAATCTAGCTTCCCCATCAACTTTGCTTGTCAGAAGCTCACAAAAGGGGATCACGTGACACACACACACACCCAGGATACTGAAACCATCATAAATGTGAGTCAGTATGCAAACATCTGAATTCTGATCAAGGTGAAAATGTGAATGTGAAAAAAGTTTGTAACTCACTTTTTCCAGTATTGTTGCAACTTTGAACAGTTATTAAATCAACTGTTGTGAATTGAAGACTGCCTGCAGTTTTGATTTTTAAAGGTCAGGATGAGGAAACTGGGGGCCATGTGTGATGAGTCATTTGGCCTTGGATGATCTCCATGGAGAATTCTGAGTGACATCTGTTGGCTCATCTTTTGTGCCAGATGAAGACATGCAGATATATTTGACATTTTCTGAGATGCTACGAAAGCCTAACTGGGCTAACCTTCTGTAAACTAATCTTTAGTATGTTTATTTATGCATGTTTAGTATTTTAAGCCCTCTTTCAGGGGGGGAAGGTTTCCCATTGTGATAATGCAGAACTCATGTTTTATTCATACCTTAATTTTTTTTGCGTGTGTTGTGACAAATCCCATGGAGCAACAATACAATATGGCATTATTATTCTTATTTTTGTAAGCAAGTAAGGTTGCTAATAAGTAAGTTGCACATGCACAGGTTTTATTATCAAAATGGGATGGAGCAAGTTCCTGGAGTCACAATATGGAACATTATAGCTTGTTGATTGTTCTTGACAAAAAGTGTGGTACGGAGGGAGGGAATTGACACAGTGGTGGAAGTACATTTGGTCTGACTTGGCTATGATCCACAGCATAGATTCTAATGGTTCTTTGTTTATGCATTTGTAGGAAAGGATTCAGGACTGCCAACATGGAAACTTCTGTTATTTATTTATTTTTTAAAGATAAAAATGCTTGTTTTGGAGAAAAGCAGTTTCAATATTACATTCACTGAAACAGAAGTATTTATAGGAACAACTGCTAATAGAATAGAATAGAATAGAATAGAATAGAATAGAATAGAATAGAATAGAATAGAATAGAATAGAATAGAGTAGAGTAGGGTAGGGTAGGGTAGGGTAGGGTAGGGTAGGGTAGAATAGAGTAGAATAGAATAGAATAGAGTAGAATAGAATAGAATAGAATAGAATAGAATAGAATAGAATAGAATAGGGTAGGGTAGGGTAAGGTAGGGTAGGGTAGAATAGAATAGAATAGAATAGAATAGAATAGAATAGAATAGAATAGAATAGAATAGAATAGAATAGAATAGAATAGAGTAGAGTAGAGTAGGGTAGGGTAGGGTAGGGTAGGGTAGGGTAGGGTAGGGTAGGGTAGAATAGAGTAGAATAGAATAGAATAGAATAGAATAGAATAGAATAGAGTAGGGTAGGGTAGGGTAGGGTAGGGTAGGGTAGGGTAGGGTAGGGTAGGGTAGGGTAGGGTAGGGTAGGGTAGGGTAGGGTAGGGTAGGGTAGGGTAGAATAGAGTAGGGTAGGGTAGGGTAGGGTAGGGTAGGGTAGGGTAGAATAGAATAGAATAGAATAGAGTAGAGTAGAGTAGAGTAGAGTAGAGTAGAGTAGAGTAGAGTAGAGTAGAGTAGGGTAGGGTAGGGTAGGGTAGGGTAGGGTAGGGTAGGGTAGGGTAGGGTAGAGTAGAGTAGAATAGAATAGAATAGAATAGAATAGAATAGAATAGAATAGAATAGAATAGAATAGAATAGAATAGAATAGAATAGAATAGAATAGAATAGAATAGAATAGAATAGAATAACAGAGTTGAAGAGATTATACTAATGTTAGTAGACTTTTTATTGTATGGATAAAGGAGAATATTTGTAGCTCAGGGTTAAATGAGAGGTCCTTAGTGTTCTCCGAGCTCTGTTGTTTTTGCAGACATTTCATTACCCAACTAGGTGACATCATCAGTGCAAGTAAGAAGTGGAGTTTGCTCTCAGTTTATATTCTAGTGGCTTGCCCTGTCCATGTTGGTGGGGGTGGAGATTCTTTGATTGGGCTGTTTGCTTTTGACTTGTTTGACAGTTCCTTGATTGGGGTATTGTTTACCTTTTGATTGTTGGTCTGATGTTAATCTAGGTGTTAAGCTATGTTTATCTGGGTGTTGATAGCTGGTATGGAAGTGTTTTGGTCTTTTTGTTTAACTAAATTAACACCCAAGTTTAGAAATCACAATCTCTTGGTTTTTAGCCTTCCTTCCTTCCTTCCTTCCTTCCTTCCTTCCTTCCTTTTCTAGGGTCAGCTCAGCAGTGCTTTATCCAATTAATTGCCATATAAATGATCTTCCTAGACTTGGAAGGGATCTTGGAGGTCTTCTAGTCCAGCCTCCCATTCAAGCAGGAGAACCTATACCATCTCAGACAATTGACCAAATGGAATAGAATAGAATAGAATAGAATAGAATAGAATAGAATAGAATAGAATAGAATAGAATAGAATAGAATAGAATAGAATAGAATAGAATAGAATAGAATAGAATATGAAATGAAATGAAATGAAATAGAACGGAACGGAACGGAACGGAACGGAACGGAACAGAACAGAACAGAACAGAACAGAACAGAATAGAATATGAAATGGAACGGAACGGAACGGAACAGAATAGAATATGAAATGAAATGAAATGAAATGAAATAGAACGGAACGGAATGGAACAGAATAGAATAGAATATGAAATGAAATAGAACGGAACAGAACAGAATATGAAATGAAATAGAACGGAATGGAACGGAACGAAACGGAACGGAACGGAACAGAACAGAACAGAACAGAACAGAACAGAATAGAATAGAATTCCTTCCTTCTTTCCTTCCTTTTCCAGGGTCAGCTCGGCGTGGTTTATCCAATTAATTGCCATAGAAATGATCTTCCTAGATTATTAATAGAACAGGATTAGCCAAATATATTCTGTATTAGCACTTGACCTACCCCTTCCTCATAAACCATTGAAAATAACAAACCCCACTAGCTGATCAGCTGCTTGAAATGTATCTTGTTGCAATTATAGATATGTTACTCTTGAGAATGTAATCTACTTCATAAGAAACCTGAATTTGCAACTAATACGTTAGAGAATTATTACGATGGCTATCACAGAGAAAATAAATAATTGGATGGTTAAACTTGGAGTAACAGATGGATCTTTGAGGTCCTCGGTGTGCTCTGAGCTTGGTTGCAGACGTTTCATTACCCAACTAGGTAACAACATCAGTCCAAGGTATATCTTTCTTGGGCGTAGATTTTTGTTCTTTAAGGTTTCTGGACATTTATGAAAACAGTAATTCAAATTGCCAAAGTATATTAAAACAACAACTAAATAAAATTCTCATTTTCCCATCTGTGGCTGTTAATTTCATTAAGCTATTTCCTAATTCAGCATTCTGATTGAATGCTATGAAATTTCAACCCAGCATTCAGTTTCCACTGCCAGATGGTAAGCTTTGCTTTCATTGCATTTCATTAAAGAAAATCAAGTTGTTTTTGCTTATTCATAAAGAAAGTTGCAAATTTCTGTACACATAAACTGAAACCCACACCCTCCACAACAACTTAAAAGTTGTAGCACCCTTATGGAAGGTGGTATTTTTATCTGATTGGTTTCTAAAGCAAATGAATAGGGAATTGTAACCTTACTTAAAATATATAGGCACTGGAACCTCCATTTACCACTCTGAATGCTCTATTTTCTTTTTTTTTTTTTAAAAATATGATTGTTAAAGTACATGAAAGAGAAGAAATTATGAAAGTTTTATCGGAAAACATATAAACATTGACTATCTCCGTTCACCATGCAATACTGGTGATAAAACCTGAATGGATCACCGTAGAAAATGCAAAACAGAAAACCAGACAGAATCAGTCTGGTACAGAATCAGTGTACAGAAAACCAGACAGAATCAGTCTGATCAATTGAAAAAAATAGACATATTAGTATGGATTATACAGTGACAAGCATTTCCATCTTGGTAAGTTTTAATGAAGATGGATTGGGGCACACAAAATTACTGCCTACTTCACAATTCTCAAGCCCACAGGATATTTGTGTGTCCCCAGACTCTATGTATGATACATTTTGCTTTTGGAAAAATGCACAGGCAAATATTATATTACAAAAGCACAATATTGACTAAGGGAAAAAAATAACCTGCAAAACAAATTTATGGAAAAAATGTCTTGGAAAGACTAGAATACTAGAAGAAATCTACAGAACAGGGTCTACAAATTTTGTCTTGTTTTAATGCAGCCTCGAAAATTCAATTTACTGAATCATTAAGTCACAAATTTAATAACTACGTAGCTCTAGGTAATCACACATATTGTTAAGAATTTGTGCTTCGCTGTAGTTTTCCAATAAAACACTCTAGGATAAAATGGGATCTTCATGTATAGGAAGCAGAAGCTGATTATAATGATATAACATATAATCATATAATTATGCAACATAATTTCTTAAGAACTCTCTTTGTTCTAATACTGCTGTATCAAAAAAAGGGAGAAATTAAGTTATTCCTTTAGTTTCTGTTTGACTTCTTGTTCAGTTTCTTTCTCCAGTATGTTTTTTCTTGGATATTGTAGATTTCTAGGAGAATATACTGGGGCAAGGCCGAGTGGCGTGGTGGCCTAGATGTGGAGCTCTCCTCACCTTCCACCAGTAAGATTAGCAAGAATGTTTAAAAATATGTCAGATAGATGTTGGAAATGTAAACATAACATAGGCACGTATTATCATATTTGGTGGACATGTGGGAAGGCAAAGGTTTATTGGAAAAATATACACATGTGGTTAGAAAAAATATTGGATGAACAGGTGGACTTTAAACCTGAACTTTTTTTTATTAGGCATTATGCCTGAAAAGACTAATAAGCAGAAATTATATCTAATTCTACATATCAGCACAGCAGCAAGAATAATTTTTGCACAATATTGGAAAAATAAAGCTTTGCCGCAAGAGGAAGAAATAATCAAGAAGATCTTGGAATGTGCAGAAATGGACAGATTAACCATGAGGCTAAAAGACAAAGAAGATACAGACCATTATCAAATTTGGAATTTATTTATTTATTTATTTATTTATTTATTTATTTATTTATTTATTTATTTATTTATTTTAATTAGATTTTTATGCCGCTCCTCTCCAAAGGACTCGGAGCGGCTAACAACATGAACAAAAAACAACTTGGTTAGAGAAAAGAAGCAAGGATTAGGAATAGAATTTGTATTAGTTTAGCAAATTTCAGACAAACTTGTTGATTGGAAAATTTGCATATATGGGGGGAAAAAACTAATAAAAAAGATTGAAAAAAAAATAGAAGTGGAGCTCTCCTCTCAAAAACTGGAGGTAGTGGCAGATATTTCTCCCTCCCTCAGGGCAAAAGAGGAAATATGTGAGGGCAGCTGGAGAATAAACGCTCAGCTCCAATCAGCCGACTCCACCTCAATCCAAGGAATTACAGGGTGAATAAAAGAGGAGAGAGAGAGAGAAAATATCGTTGTAAGCCATCAGCAATAATTGTTGAGCTTTGGGTTGGTATGGTCATAGTCTACTTTCCTGGTGTCTCACTGGCACCTGTGGCTGGCATCTTCTGCTGCCAAGAACATCTCACTCTACTTCTGAAGATGACAGACACAACTGATGGCCAAGTGACCACGGTCACTCAACCCCAAAGAGGAATTTCTAGAGAAATTTGTTATAATAATAACAATAACAACAACAACAACAACAACAATAATAATAATAATAATAGTAAAGTTGGAAGGGACCTTGGAGGTCAACTAGTCCAACCCCCTGCTCAGGCAGGAAACCCTATACCATTTTGGACAAATGGCTGTCCAGTCTCTTCTTAAAAACTTTCAGTGTTGGAACATTCACCGCTTCTGGAGGCAGGTTGTTCCACTGGTTAATTGTTCTAACTGTCAGGAAGTTTCTCCTTAGTTCCAGGTTGCTTCTCTTCTTGATGAGTTTCCATCCGTTGCTTCTTGTCCTGCCTTCAGGCGCTTTGGAGAATAGCTTGACTCCCTCTTCTTTGGGGCAGCCCCTGAGGTATTGGAAGACTGCTATCATGTCCCCCCCCGTCCTTCTCTTCGTTAAACTAGACATACCCAATTCCAGCAACCGTTCCTTGTATGTTTTAGCCTCCAGTCCCCTGATCATCATATTGTCTCCACCTCCCTAATGAAAAACATTCTATCATTTGGAATTTCATGCTTTGTGACTATGGTGGCTTGTCTTGGCATAAAGTCCCTTCCAACTGATATTCTGTTATTCTGTCTTCTTCTGAGTAGCATTTCCCCACCCCCACTGTCTGCCTACAAATTGTATTCAAAGACATAACATGCACGAGGATCAGTCTTTGAACAAAAATTGCTCACTGGAAAAGGACAGCGGTGGGATTCAAAGATGGGAACAACTGGTTCTCTGGATGGATGCCACTTCCAGAAGTCCATTCTGGGCCTAGACAACAACAACAACAAAAAAAAATAGCTACTGGTTCTGCTGAAGTGGTGTGAACCTGCTGAGTCCCAGCACTTGCAAAGGGATTAGCAGATTTTTTTTTCTGAATTGTTGCTACCATAGGGGGACATTTTCTCCTCCTATATTGTCCAATTTTAATTCAACAATGTTGGGGACAAAAAAAAAAGACTCAAGCAATGTTGACCATTTGTGTGGGTTTCTTTGGAGCAAAATGTTTTTGCAAAATGTAACCCCCCATTAATTCTCTGAAGATGGTCAGTAAAATAAATATCTGTGGACATGAAACATTTTGTACAGTTGGAGGATGAGGTATACTCAGATAGAAGGGAAAAGGTTTGAGCAGATCAATGGAAGAACCCAGCCTAAAATCTATGGGAAATATCTTTTCCCCACAGCAGACCTACAGTCTCTTGTGGCAGTGATCATCCAGGAAGAGAAAGTCAGCTCAAAGTAATTTTTCTATCCCGTATTTAAAAAAAAAATCAATTTTGTTTTTATCCCAGTGTTGCCAGTGTCCTCTGTTATGTCAACAATGTCAAGAATCTTTCTTCAAGAAATTGCATTTTTGTGCTGACTCCGGACTTACTGCTTCTTATATGTTTGTGTTTATTTTTATTTTATTTTAGCCTGGGTTGTGAGGGGAAAGTGTTTTGACATGGTATTTCACACGGGACACCAAGACAGATATGTCCAGGGTTATAGTCATAATCTTAGCTTGGTTTTCCACTGTGTAGGTCACAGGAGTGTTATCTCATTCTTCTCTGTGCAATTTAAATTCCTCTGAACATGACTGCATCTTCTGCAAGTTTATCTTAGCCTCCCAAAAAATTCATTTAAATTCAGAATAGTTTTGAAAACATGATGGCCGGTTATCTTGTCTACCATCCTTAACTCTTTACAATAAAGATTATATTTAATAGTATATATTTAGTAGCAACTGTGAGAGGGATCTCAGAGTCCTAGTGGACAATCACTTAAATATAAGCCAGCCATGTGCCAGCACCGGTCCACAGCATGCCAGAAACTGAGCCACACAAACAAGCAAAGCCCCATCCACAGGATGCAGGAAGCACACAAAACCACTGGTAGGTGGGGAAAAAAACTCTCTGCAAGGTTGAGGTCCCTGCAGTACATGATACATTTATGGCTTGTACCAACTCTCTCCAACTTTGGATTCATGTAATATTTATTTATGGGAAATTGTGATTTGTCTTGTAGAGGAATTGTGCCATTTCTCCTCCAATAAGATAAGATGAGATGAGATGAGATGAGATGAGATGAGATGAGATGAGATGAGATGAGATGAGATGAGATGAGATGAAGTGAAGTATGGTAAGGTAAGGTAAGGTAAGGTAAGGTAAGGTAAGGTAAGGTAAGGTAAGGTAAGGTAAGGTAAGGTAAGGTAAGATAAGATAAGATAAGATAAGATAAGATAAGATAAGATAAGATAAGATAAGATAAGATAAGATAAGATAAGATAAGATAAGATAAGATAAGATAAGATAAGATAAGGTAGAAGGTAGAAGGTAGGTAGAAGGTAGAAGGTAGAAGATAGAAGATAGAAGATAGAAGATAGAAGATAGAAGATAGAAGATAGAAGATAGAAGATAGAAGATAGAAGATAGAAGATAGAAGATAGAAGATTAGGTAAGGTGAGGTGAGGTGAGGTGAGAGTAAGATAAGGTGAGGTGAGGTGAGGTGAGGTAAGGAGATAAGATAAGATAAGATAAGATAAGATAAGATAAGATAAGATAAGATAAGATAAGATAAGATAAGATAAGATAAGATAAGATAAGATAAGATAAGATAAGATAAGATAAGATAAGATAAGATAAGATATAAGATATAAGATATAAGATATAAGATATAAGATATAAGATATAAGATATAAGATATAAGATATAAGATATAAGATATAAGATATAAGATATAAGATAGATATAAGATATAAGATATAAGATATAAGATATAAGATATAAGATGAGGTGAGATTAAGATAAGGTGAGGTGAGGTGAGGTGAGATGAGATGAGGTGAGGTGAGGTGAGGTGAAGTAAGGTAAGGTAAGGTAAGGAGATAAGATAAGATAAGATAAGATAAGATAAGATAAGATAAGATAAGATAAGATAAGATAAGATAAGATAAGATAAGATAAGATAAGATAAGATAAGATGAGGTGAGGTGAGGTGAGGTGAGGTGAGGTGAGGTGAGGTGAGGTGAGGTGAGGTGAGGTGAGGTGAGGTGAGGTGAGATTAAGATAAGGTGAGGTGAGATAAGGAAAGGTAAGGTGAGGTGAGGTAAGATGATAAAATAAGGTAAGGTGAGATGAGATAAGATATTGTCATTTTTTTTTACTGTGGGCATACTGGCACACATCAAAAATGAAATTCTGTTGCCTGCTCTCAAAAAACCTATATATCTAGCCATCCAGGGCTCAATACTTCCCCCCCCCATTGATTAACTGAATAGTACTAAATGTGTAAATATTTTAAGTGCCTAAAACACTTTATTTCATTTGCTAGAATTGTTGTCCCTGCTCCAATGACAATCTTGGCTGTTTAGTCGGGTGGTAGCCTTTCCTGCTTTGTGTTAAATACACATTGTTGGTTAGTTAGAAAGGAAAGAGACGGAGTTGCAGAAAATGATTGTAATGTTGCCATACCTGGGCTGCAAAGATGTGGGGTCAGCCTTAGCAGCACCTAGAACTCTGCCAACGATAGGATGCTGGGATTTTTGCAGCTTGGATAGGGTAGCTCGATTATGGAGCAAGTGCAAATGTGTAAAACGTTTAGCCTGTAATCGCCACTGCGCCAAATGTACGCCCACAGGAATGATCAGTTCCCAACCACTGTGCATAGACTTGCTTGTTCAAATTAGTGTATCAATCTGCTTCATTTCCTATATCCAATGCATCAGAACATCACAAGTGCCCTCTCAGATTACTATCTGTTTTCCAGATAGGCAAAACCTAAGTAAGGTTTTAAAGACAAGAATGCTTTAGCAATAGGTTCAGGTGGAAGAACTAGCAATTTGATGCTCCAGTAACTCTGACACATTCATTACTCTGGCAGCTCATTCCCCCCCCTCCCTTCCGTGCCCAAGCCGTTTGCACAGATGTGTTTAAAGTGAAGAAGAAGAAGAAGAAATGAACTCTCTTAATTGGAATTGCTGGTGACTTTGAGCACAAGGCCGCTGTTCTTCCTTAGAGGGTGAGATGGGCAGAAGTCTGACTTTGCAGGCACAACAAGAATATGTGCAGTTAACGCTGTTGTATTATTCAGCAGTCCAAGTCTTTGGGGAACCAATATAGGAGGACCTAACATTTCAAGGTGTTTTTGGACTTGTATTTATGCTGGAGGACCCCTAGATGGGAGCAATGTCTGAGTTTTCTTATCTCTTTGCTTACCTCTAGTGATGGCCGTGTTCCCTTGAAGGGGAATATATGCCAGGAAGACTCAGGCTAGTAAATTTGAGAAGTGGAAAAGACAAAAGAAATCTGGCTCAAATGTGACAGGCATAAATCTCTATTAGAATAGTTCCAGAGGCTGGATGGGACTAGCCACAAGGCCATCACCATGCTGGTAAACTGGGAATAAATTGTGGAGATAATGCTTGAAAAAGCAATGTAATTTCTATAGTACAAAATAGCTGTAGCTTAGGGTTGTTGGTCTTTCAGTTCTAAAGTAAATCAACTCATCTATGATTAAAACCAGCTGACTTGAGCTTATGTTTGTAATATTCATGCACAGTTAAATCATAAACAAGAATAACCACCTTCAGGCATTAATGTATAGAACTTTATAGCTCCAAGTACTATAGCGTAGAATGCAGGGGGAGAAATGCTGCAGTGCAAAGCTAATAAAATATAATGGCTTTAAAAAACATTATGTTTTAAATACTCAGGCTGTAAAGGAAACAAAACCATCTAAAACAGTTTGTGCAAGCAAAATAGTAAAAAAAATCAAATTCATCTGGAAAATGGATAGCCTCTTATAGACTTTAGAAAATGGTTTGAGGTTTGGTTCCCAAATACAGCCCAGGAAAAGAAATATAAGAATGTGAGGAAGAATCAAAGATAACATTGATGATACTTGCTGAAAGAGAACCATTTATAGTGCACTGATAAGACAGCACTTGGAATATTGCATCCAGTTTTACTCACCAGGATACGAAAAAATATGTTGTGACTCTAGAAGAAGTCTAAAGCAGAGGAACAAAGATGATTAGGGGACTGGAAGCTGGAAGCTGAAACTTATTTTCATTGGAAAACAAAAAATTAAAAGGATATTTCCTGGTGTCTTTCGTTCCTCACTTGGTAAATCGATTAAAATGGTGGCTAACAATGCAAACATCTAATTTTGAATCTTTCGCAACTACAATTATCTTCCAGTAATTTTAAATTACGATAAATTCCCTTTGAGGTCTGCAATGTCTAATTAGGATAATTCTGATGATCACCCCATATTGTTCAGGTGCATTGTCTAATAATAGGGCTGTGTAAACCTTAAAAAGAGGGAGGGATTTGGGAGTTTGCATGAGGCAGAGCTGTTTGCAGTGTCAAGACTGCTAACATCGGATGTTCTTGCTTGCCATATATGAAGAAGCAAACATGTTTTATTTAGCCTGTATATCACTTCTAGAGTTAAAGCAGACAATACTAGCCTAGTGGATGGGAAAATATGCTAGTTAACCATAACAATATCTCAGCACAGCATTGCCAAGGTCAGCTGTAATGGGAGGGGCACTTCACACTTCACTTTAATTGGAGAATGTGATTGATGATTACAGAATGAAGGAGTGAATTATGCTTTGTTACAAGTGATTGGGGGAGGAGGATTCAGTTTTTGGCTTAACTTTCGTGTGTGCCAAAGCTATGCAGAAATAAAAGGATTCTTTAAGGTAAATAAGCCTCAAACTTCTTTGAAAAGCTGCTTCTTTTCGGAACCATGTCATGCGGTGTTCTTCATTTTGAAATGTCAAAGTGGCTCCTACTTTGTCTGCAAGATTCACACCAGTTCTTTGGAAGAAGCACTTTTTTGAAATCTTTGTACAAGAGATGACCTCCCTCGACTAATTTTTAACTGGAATTTCATACTGCAAAGTGCTTGGTCAATTAAGGGTAGGAAAAGCAAAATTGCAAAATTAATTAATTAGCAACTCTAACCTATTGCCTATGGCTTGATATGGATAAGGTCAAGGGTCTAATGCGACGAACAAGAGCAGGTTTGGTCTACTAGTTAGTCTAGTAGCACCAGCCTCTGTTTAAAAACCTCCAGTGATGGAGCACCCACAACTTCTGAAGGCAGATTCTGTTCCACTGGTTATTATTATTATTAATTATTATTAATAATTAAATTTGTATGCCGCTCCTCTCCGAGGACTCGGAGTGGCTAACAACATAAATAAAAACAACATCTCAACATTTCCAAAAATCTAAAACCAAATCTAAAAAGCATTTAAAAAGACCTCCAGACATATTCATCATTCACACACAATCACAGTCATCCCCAGGCCTGCCGGCATAGATAGGTTTTTAGATTCTTCCGGAAGGCCGGGAGAGTGGGAGAAACGCGGACTTCAGGGGCAGTTGGTTCCAGAGGGCGGGCGCCACAACAGAGAAGGCCCTCCCCCTAGGGCCCGCCAGACGGCATTGTTTCGCTGATGGGACCCGGAGGAGGCCGACCCTGTGCGCTCTCACCGGTCGTAGAGAAGTATGTGGCAGAAGGCGGTCCTGTAAGTATCCTGGTCCAATGCCATAAAGGGCTTTATAGGTAATGACCAACACTTTGAATTGCGCTCAGAGACCGATAGGCAACCAATGCAGCATGCGGAGAGTTGGCGAAATGTGGGCACGACGTGGAAGGCCCACAATTGCTCGCGCAGCTGCATTTTGCACTAATTGTAGTCTCCGAACACTCTTCAAGGGTAGCCCCATGTAGAGAGCATTGCAGTAGTCGATCCTCGAGGTGACAAGGGCATGTCACTGGTTAATTAACTGGTTAATTGTCCTCACTGTCAGGAAGTTCCTCCTTAATTCTAGGTTGCTTCTCTCCTTGATTAGTTTCCATCCCTTGTTTCTTGTCCTGCCTTCGGGTGCTTCGGAGAATAAGTTGATCCCTTCTTCTTTGGGGCAGCCCCTGAGATATTGGAACATTGGCTATCCTGTCTCCCCTAGTCCTTCTCTTCTCTAGACTGGCCATTCCCAAAATCATGCAACCGTTCTTCCTAATTGTGAAAGTCAACTCAGTGACTTTGGCCCAATCACCAGGAGATGGTGAGTTTTAGCTCTGCCTTAGTCATGAAAGCCAGCTGAGTCATTTGGGGCCAATCACCAGGAGACCGTGAGTTCTAGTCCCACCTACCTAGCTGGGTGCTCTTGGGCCAGTCACTCTCTCTTTCTCAGCTGACAGGCTTGGGGCGTATGAACAGTGCTCTGCCCCCAGGCCTAGGAATGTTCCTCCGTCGTTGATTGTGTGTTTATTTGTGATTGCATGTGGTATGTATGTGTTTTTAGATTGAATGAATGTGTTTTTGGATGGTTGATTATTATTATTATTAAATCCCTCACATGTAATTATATTGTTGTTGTGAGTTGCCCTGGGTCCTAGGAGAAGGGCGGCATAGAAATTTGAATAAATAGAAATAGCCCAACTCAGGGTTGTTTGTGTTGGGGCAAATAGGATGAGGAAAGTGTGTTGGATATGTTTGGTGCCTTGTCTTATTTGTAAAAAAAATAATAAAGGTGGCATACAAATCAATCAATAAAATAAAAATAATAAGGATGTCCCCTGCCATCTATATCAGCTTTAATAGGGTTTTGAAATGCTGAAGTTGGCCTTGAAATATTTGTGTGTGTGTGCGTGTGTGTGTGTGTTTAAACAGTCTATGTAACATCTCTTAAATCAGGATAAGCTGTCTTCTATCCTGAATGGATTACCTTGAAAGAATAGCAATAAACTTAAAATATATATTTGGCTCACTGATGTGTATTAAATTTACAAAAAAGAAAAAAAGAAAAGAAAAGAGAAGTGCTTAGCCAGTGCTTTGTACTTGCCATAACTATTTTTTTTTTTGCAAACTGGTTGTGAGATCAACATTATGCTACCTAGCCCTGCATCATTTTTAAGAACAGAACTATGTACAATAATTTCATCTAGAGCTGTCTGTGGAAAAGCCATTAAAAAGAAAGAAGACATTGGCCATTTCCAACACAGTTGATGCCATGCGACATTTGTAGATGTGCACATTCAGTTGTGCAGCCATGACTCAAATCCCACTTTTTGTTGTCACCCATAAGCACATATTGTGTGCACTTGTCATTTCATATTTCAGCTAAATGTTTCCGAAGTATTTATCTCTGCTTTTTGATAAGAATTTTTTTTTAAAGTTCCAATATACTTCATTTTCTGCCTAGGCTTTTCTCTCTCCACTACACTGATTCGGTTTTGCAATAAAACAGTCAAATGAACTCTCTTCCAGGAAGAAAGAAATAAAATGGGTAATTACCAGATAACGTATGAATTTCCTCACCTTTGTCTGTTTATCTCTGAGAGGTATGAATGAAATCACTCTGGAAATCTACTTTTTTTTTTTTTTAAAGGCACCCTTTGATCATCAACACTCAGCCCAGAAGCCTTCTTGGAACTGCTGAAAGGATTGTTTTCTAGACTGGAGATAGACAATGTTGTATTCCTTCTCCTCTGTTGAGAGAGGGCTGTTCAGTTTTAACAAATGTCAAAATTAAACAGCCCTCTCTCAACAGAGGGGGAGGGACACGACATCATCTATCTCTAATCTACAACACAGTCCTTTCAGCAGTTCCAAGAAGGCTCCACTCCCAGTGGTGGGATTCAGCCGGTTCCCACCAGTTCGGCAGAACCGGTAACAAATTTTTTGTTGCCCAGGCTCAGAACAGACTTCCAGAAGCAGCATCCACACAGAGAACTGGTTGTTCCCATATTTGAGTCCCACCACTGTCCATACCCATTTGCATTATTCAGGTGACCCCGAGGACACAGATAAACCTCCAAATGGCCTCAGTGACTCTCTAGAAGAATGCAAATGACCAACTGTCTGCAAAGAATATAAATCCTTCCATTTCCCACCATCCAGTCAGAGCCGAAGAAGCTTCTTGGATGATAAAGTGAAACATCTTCAAAAGACAAACATACTAGCACATGCTAAGATTTAGTTTGGTACACTTTACATAGAGCTGAATGAGCTGGTGGAGATTACAACTGGTAGAACAAAACATAATGTTTGCTTTGTTGGCTGCTGTTTTGAGGATGGGGATGGGGATGTTGGATGATGTTGAGCACGGTGGTGCTAAAATAAAATCAAATGTTGGCTTGATGCATTTCCCAATCTAACTGGCTAAAATTTAAATTCTATTTGAGAATAGGGCAGTAGCAATTTCCAAGGTAATGTCTTTGCTAGAACAATTAGGATGCTTTAATATCTTTTGAGAAGGGAACACTGAGTTTGGAGTGACAACAAACTAGTTGTAATGTGATTAGCTCTGCAGGGGATTGGAAACCATTGGCAGAGAGGGTTAAAATTGTAGCTTGAGCATCAGAGAAAGAATGAGAGAGGTGAAAAGTAACTTTTGCTTCACTATAGGAATAAACCGAATGACTTTCAAATGAGTGAAGCGTATAGTTAACGGGTTGCATAGTTAAATACACACGTGAGCATGGTGGATTATTTATTTTAAATTATTTCGTACAGTATTTGAAGGCAGAATAATAACTTTAAGAGCAGAATTTGCATCTTAACAGCAGCGGGAGATGCATAATGGCCAAATCAATCTTGATCTCTTTGATCCAAAGACAAATTTGTATTCCCCGTTGCCTTCAAACAGACAGGCACCTCTAAAGAATGGTGCTCATTTCTCTTTTAGCCAGAAGCCGTATGTGTGATGCAAATGTCCCAAGTTGCTGCACATTGCCTAAATGCCTGGGAAAAAAGAACATTTTAAAAAAATGTATACATATATTTGTGTAAAAAAAAATAGTGGTGGTGTTACAATGGATGTTATCAGCAATGTGTGGAAGGAATGTCTAACACCAAGGAGATCTTTGCTTGGGCTCTTGGGACAATAGAAAAGCTTGTTACCCATTTTTTTGTGTCATTAATCTGGCCTCTCTAGAACAGACCAAATGTAAATTCCAGACAGCTTCAGAGCTTTAAATCAGATTTCTTGCAGCATCAAGTCAGTCATTGCTGTGCTAAGCTCTTAGGGACTTATAAAGGGGGTGAAAGAGCAAAGCAAACTTCATCCAAACATATTAAGGAAAGTGTACAGGTGTGCAAGGAGAAGCAGGATGGATTCAAAGCACAATCTTGCTTGGTCTGTGTGAGGAGGGGGAAGAGAGGAAACCACTTCTGGAGCCCATCATAATATTTAACATTTAGATCTTCAGATCACACAACGTCAGTGCCGAAATGTTCACACAGGAGGCCCTTACCTTCATCTCAATGAAACCATCAGATATCTGATTCTCCTCTTTCTCTGTAGTAAAAGAGCAGGCAGAAACTGAGGTAGAGTCAAGAAAAGAATTAGTCTAGAATCATTACATTCCCACAAATGGCCCAAGTCCAATCCTTCTTGAATCCCATTGACTCCCATCTAGTGCAAATTTAGTACTGACTGGATTTTTTTTTTTGTATGGGCATCAGCAATAAATCAGATTAACTGGAATTCAGCATGTGGTCTCGATTCTTCACACCTGACATTCTCAATCATTGACCATTTTGCTTTTATAGTGGTCTATTTCTTGTTTAAACCAAATATGGAGGAGATGGTTTTGGATCCAATTTTATTTTATATTTTCATAGATTTGCTCCATTTCCAGGGACTGGCCTGAGTATTTACAGGTTCACAACAAAGGTCCCGTCTAAAAGTAGATGATACAGCTTGTCTTGAAGCAAAAAATAAAATAAAGATAAAGATAAATGTATGTATGAGGAGAAAAGGTACACCAAATTATAAACTGCTAAGTGAAAATTCTTCATGGAAAGAGTGGAAATTCTTCATGGGAAGAGTGGAAATTACAGAAAAGGTAACATAGATCAGAAAACAGAGTTATTGTTTTGTTTTGTTTTTTTAAAAAAATCACAAACCAATGGAGAAATAAACCTATGTTTAGGAAAATGTAGAATTGTGCAAAATTAGATTGGCCCATTGTGCATTTTCTCCACATTTATACTTCTTTCTTGGTCTCTTTTGTTACTTTTGTTCATTCATTCATTCAATGAATCTTTTATTGTGGTCTCAGAGATAATTATTCATTATTTGCTGGTCCTCCATTAAATGTATCCTGTTTTGAAACCTCTGAAGCAAACAAAACACATCTAGGCAGATTTGCTTCAGTTGCTTTAGATGTTTTAAAACAGGATAGATTCCTTATTCCTTATTATTCCTTATTCCTTATTATTGATGTTGCACCTCTCCCTAAAGTTACATCATCATCATCATCTTCATTATTATTATTATTATTATTATTATTATTATTATTATTATTATTATTATTATTGTTGTTGTTGTTGTTGTTGTTGTTATTTGCAAGATTTGAAGTCTATCAACATCCTTGACCAAGAACTGTGTTTTCCACTTAATAATACATGTTTATTTCTTGTCTGTTGCTATTTTTGTATCCCTTTATAATAGCCTTAGTCATTCTTATTATCATATGATAAATATTTGACTTAATTGGGTCAATGATGACACTGTAAAAAACAAAATGCAGAACCAAAATGGGATTTAGACAGACTTTACACTTTACTCCTAGGTTCCTGTGGAGTTATTGCCTCTCACTGAAT
>JARGCV010000505.1:267500-277500 GCA_034064705.1 Bothrops alternatus | reverse complement strand
ATGGATAGGACAGATATAGCAGAATAAGAGTTGGAAGGGACCTTGGAGGTCTTCTAGTCCAACCCCCTGCTCAGGTGGGAGACCCTAGAACATTTCAGACAAATAGTTGTCCAATCTCCTCTTTCAAACTTTCATTGTTGGAGCATTCACAACGCCTGGAGGCAAGCCGTTTCGTTGATTAATTGTGCTTGTCAATTAACTGTTGATTGATTCATTGTTCGTTGTTGATTCAAGACAACAACGAATCAGCATACAGATGGGAGGTTGAACCACTAGCCTTGTGGTGGTGCGGCCGGAACAATCTTGAACTGAACACACTCAAAACTATAGAAATGACAGTAGACTTTAGGAGAAACCCTACTACAATACTCTTACAATACTAGACAACACAGTATCAACAGTAAAGATCTTCAAGTTTCTGGGTTCTATAATATCTCAAGATTTAAAATGGACACCTAACATCAAAAATGTCATCAAAAAAGCACAACAAAGAATATTCTTCCTGTGCCAACTCAGAAAGCTCAGACTGCCCAAGGAGCCGTTGATTTAGTTCTACAGAGGAATTATTGAGTCTGTCATTTGCACTTCAACCAAACAAGACAGACACAGATCTCAACAGATAGTTAGAACTGCAGGAAAAAAAAAAAAAACAATCGCTACCAGCCTTCCTTCCACTGAGGACCGGTATCCTGCACGAGCAAGAAAGAGGGCTGTGGAAATATCTACAGACCCCTCACATCCTGGACATAAACTATTTCAACTTTTTCCCTCAAGATGACGCTAAGGGGCACTGCACACCAGAATGACTAGACATAAGGATAGTTTCCCCCCCCATGCTGTCACTCTGCTTAACAACTAATCCCTACAACACTGTCAAACTACTTAGTAAAACTGTATTACAATGATTCTCCTCATCTTTCCTATTACCTATCCTTATCTTCTTATGTCTATAACTTTGTTGCTTGTATCTTACAATTTATATTGTTCTTTAGTATCCTAGTATGATTTATGTTGTTTGCTTAGCTAGTATTCTATGATTATCATTGTTGCACCTTGTGATTTATGATTAATGTATTTTCATGATCATGATTATTACTATGACTTGTATGTACACTGAGAGCTTATGCACCGGAAACAATTTCCTTGTGTGTCCAACCACACTTGGCCAATAAATTCTATTCTGTCAGGAAATTTCTCCTTAGTTCCAGGTTGCTTCTCTCCTTGATGAGTTTCCATCCGTTGCTTCTTGTCCTGCCTTCAGGTGCTTTGGAGCATAAATTGACTCCCTCTTCTTTGTGGAACCCCATCAGATACTGGAAGACTGCTATCTTGTCATCCCTAGTCCTTCTTTTCATTCAAGTAGACATACCCAATTCCTGCAACCATTTATCATATATTCAGCCTCTTACCCCCTAATCATATTTGTTGCTCTTCCGTGCAATCTTTCTAGAGTCTCAACATCACTAGAGTTAGACCCAACAGATGAGAACACTTGGTTGAATATGAAAACTAGCAGATTTGGACCTGGGTGTTATTTGGTGGGGGAAACCACTAGTGACTATGTTAATGAGACCTCCATTTTTTTAAAAAAAAAAGGGGAAATGGGGAATAAGGAGAAAATAATTTAAGTTATGTCGTCAAAGGAGAAGATTATGCCTGCTAACAGTACTTCAGTTTTCTGTTCATTTGTTTCTGAAAAAAGACACTCTCTTAAAAGCTCAGAGCCTTAAATGCTAATTAAGAGCTACCATCAATTGTACAGGTTTTTGGTATCCTTTTGACTTTGAAACCCAAGACTGAACAAATTGAAGTGAAAAGGTACTGGAACAAAATATTAAACGAGGGGAGAATGCATTGAATTCAAATTCCCTTTGATACAGAAAGTCTTTAATTGATTTTAAATAGGTTGTTAAGAACTTTGGTGAACATGCTGTTAATTCCAATGAATGAAACACTTCCATTATGCTGCATCAAAACATTTCTAGAGAAGGGACATCAAAGAGGGGATTAAGATTCGAACATTTTGATTTAATTTTGTTGAAAGCTGCAAGTAATGTACCTTTATGTTTGTACACAGTTATACAAACAAGGGTTCAGTTGTAGCTAGTCAAGCATTCACAAGTTTGGAGGGCCTAGGATAAGAAATAAAAACTCAGTGACTTTTACTCAAGTTAATTTTTGGGTTGCAAGCTTTTGACATGTTTGCTCAAAAAATGTTTACAGGTTTACCCTACTGAGTTCTCTAAATTATCTTCCATTTTCAAATCCTGGGTTGTTTTGCTCAACTGTATGACCCTTCCCCCCAATTTTTCATAGATTCTAATAGGAAAATGGCTCAGCCACCAATGCTTATTTCATGTTATCATTATTTATCAGATTTTTATCCTGCCGTTATTACTTCATAAGAAACAAAATGAAGTGAATATATATATTTTTCCTTCGTTATCTTCCTCTTTCCCCCAAAACAAGAACCCTATGAGTTTGGTTGGGCTGAGAGAAAATGATTGGTCCAAATTCACTCAACCAGTTTTCAGGGTTAAGTCAGGGCTAGAATTCCCAATCTCCTGGTGATTAGCTCAGAGTAACCCAGCCGACTTTCATGGCTAAGGCGGGGCTAGAATTCCCAATCTCATGGTGATTGGCTCAGAGTAACCCAGCCGACTTTCTTGGCTAAGGCGGGGCTAGAATTCCCAATCTCCTGGTGATTGGCTCAGAGTAACCCAGCCGACTTTCATGACTAAGGCAGGGCTAGAATTCCCAATCTCCTGGTGATTGGCTCAGAGTAACCCAGCCGACTTTCATGGCTAAGGCAGGGCTAGAATTCCCAATGTCCTGGTGATTAGCTCAGAGTAACCCAGCCGACTTTCATGGCTAAGGCGGGGCTAGAATTCCCAATCTCCTGGTGATTGGCTCAGAGTAACCCAGCCGACTTTCATGGCTAAGGCGGGGCTAGAATTCCCAATCTCCTGGTGATTGGCTCAGAGTAACCCAGCCGACTTTCATGGCTAAGGCGGGGCTAGAATTCCCAATCTCATGGTGATTGGCTCAGAGTAACCCAGCCGACTTTCATGACTAAGGCAGGGCTAGAATTCCCAATCTCCTGGTGATTGGCTCAGAGTAACCCAGCCGACTTTCATGGCTAAGGCGGGGCTAGAATTCCCAATATCCTGGTGATTGGCTCAGACTAACCCAGCCGACTTTCATGGCTAAGGCGGGGCTAGAATTCCCAATCTCCTGGTGATTGGCTCAGAGTAAGGCAGCCGACTTTCATGGCTAAGGGGGGAAACTAGAACTCTTTTTCTCTTTGTTTCTAGATGGTATCCAGCCTTAACCATTACACAAACTGGGTGTCACCTTTGTATGCCGCAAATGTGTGTGCCTTTGTTTTCCTTGATAGTTTTGCTGATATGCTTTTGGTGTGTGTTTTCTTCTCTTTCTTTCTCTGGGAAGCAAATTATTTTGGCATGTTTGGTCTTTAAGGAATGGACACATTTTAACTTGTTTATAAATGATCAGACATTAATGGTGAGCAGTGAGCTCTCCAATTTTGCTGATGATATTAAATAATTCAGGTCAGATAAACCAGTGAGGCATTACAAAATGGAAAATGGGTTTAAAAACAGTGGATATGGTTTAATACAAACCACTCTAAGCTTTTTCGCACACTGAAGCAAAACAATTCAAACTTAATATCTATAGTAATGTGATTTAGTTGTCAGTGACTGATCAGGAAATGGATATTAAACTCGGCATTGGCAATGGGGAGAAAATATCATTTTAGTGTATGTCTTTTGTAAAAGTAAGTAAATTCCATGCTAGGAATCCATCCGGAAATAAAAAATCTCTGCATACTAATGTCCTAATTTGCAAATTGATTTAAAATTGCCCCCCTGAACCCTGATTTCCAGATTTGGGGTCATGCCAAAGACACAGGACCACATAATTAAATTTTTGACTGATCTTTGGAGGGAGTAAAGTCCATCTAATGGAAGCCATTGGGATATCAAAACTGTTACTGGGCAAAAGCAGTTATGTGTTACTGTGTGTTAATGCTGATGGCTTAAATCAGTCATGCTCCTGTTTTCTTGGAGAAATGGTAATATAATGTTAATGGTGAGTTTGGTCTAGTCCAGGAGTAGGCAACCTTGGCTCTTTTATGACTCGTGGACTTCAACTCCCAGAATTCCTGAGCCAGCATGGCTCAGCTTGGAAACCTCTCCCTTTCCCCTCAGTATGGCTGGCTCAGGAATTCTGGGAGTTGAAGTCCACGAGTCATAAAAGAGCCAAGGTTGCCTACACCTGGTCTAGTGGTTAAGGCCGCAGGCTAGAAAGTGGAAGACTGTGAGTCCATGAATGCCAGCTGGCTGATACTGGACCAATCACCAGGAGATGATGAGTTCTAGTTCTGCCTTAGGCACAAAAATCAGCTCGATGACTTTTGACCAATCACCAGAGATGGTGAGTTCTAGTCCCGCCTTAGGCATGAAAGACAGCTGATGACTTTGGGCCAATCATCAGAGATAGTGAGTTCTAGTCCTGCTCTTAGCCATAAAAGCCAGCTGGTAGAGTTTGGGCCAATCACCAGGAGATGGTGAATTCTAGTCGTGCCTTAGTGATGAAAGCCAGCTCAGTGACGTTGGGCCAGTCACTCTTTCTCAGCCCAACTCACCTCACAGGGTTGATGTTGTAAGGAAAATAGGAGAAGGAAAGGGTGTTGGAGTCAGATCCCCTCAAAACTGCATCCTTGGCGCTCTTCCATTCTGTTGGGAGGGGGAGGCTTCACTCCATTGGGAGGAGGTACTCTTGTCAGCTCTGGGATGTATTTCCTTTGCTTTGTTCTCTTCGCCTTTGATGTATCTCTTTGGCTGTAGATGGAGGGAGGAATGTGCCTGGGCCCTCTACCTTATCTCTACTTCGCTGGGAAAAAGATGCAATGCCTAAGAGCTGTGCCTAATCGCTCCAGTTCCCATAACAACTTCACACTTGTGGATTGGCTGGAAATGAACTGGACAGTTGGGCATTGGGCAGGGTTCGAACAAGGGATTTTATTGTAATGTTTTGCACAGGAATTATACAGATCTTGCCTTGCCTTTCTGCTTTCACTATCTCTCAATAAAAGTTCCTCTTTGAAACAATGCCACTTTCAAGAGCTCTGCTTTCTTGGGAGTGCTAGTTGAGGCAGGACCTTACAGTTAGATATGTTGCACCACCTTGAGTTATTTGTAAATAAATAATAAAAGTGGGAGATAGATAGATAGATAGATAGATAGATAGATAGATAGATAGATAGATAGATAGATAGATAGATAGATAGATAGATAGATAGATAGATAGATATGAGGGAGGGTGGGAGGAGGAGGAAAAAGAAGAAGACAGACAGACAGACAGACAGACAGACAGACAGACAGACAGACAGACAGACAGACAGACAGATAGATAGATAGATAGATAGATAGATAGATAGATAGATAGATAGATAGATAGATAGATAGATAGGACTGTTGGCACAGTGGTCAGAATGCAGTATTGCAGGCTAATTCTGCGACTGCCAGCAGTTCAATCCTCAACCGGCTCAAGGTTGACTTGATCTTCCATCCTTCTATGGTCAATAAAATAAGGATTTGGGGGGAGCATATGCTGACTGTGTAAACCACTTAGAGAGGGCTGTAAAGGGGCGGTATATAAGTCTAAGTGCTATTCCTATTTTATCCATTCTTAATTTTATTTTGTCCCATATCTGGATTAGCATTTAATTCATAAAAAATATGTGTGTGTCCTAGATGCATACACAATTTGAATTTAGTGCAGCCCAGTATAAACGATTGCATATTATTTTCACTGATTAATGGATTTTGAGCGGCTTTAGCAAAAAACAAAAACTGTGTTCTAATATATTTTGATTGGGGAACTGCAACACACTATTAGGAAAATGATATTTACGAAATACCAATAGTTTTTTTTTTTTAATTTGAGGAGTAGTTTTGGAGCAAGAATTAAGGATGTTTAAAGTGTCCTGGATTTTGAGTGTAGTGTCACATGGCAACAAGGTTAAAGGAACAGCGGTTGCTAGGCAATGAAAGAATGAGAAAGGCGAGGAAAGGGGATACACAGAGAGAGAGAGAGAGAGAGAGAGAGAGAGAGAGAGAGAGAGAGAGAGAGAGAGAGAGAGAGAGAGAGAGAGAGAGAGAGAGAGAGAGAGAGAGAGAGAGAGAGCTTAAGAAGAGAATAGTAAAATAAAAATAAAAATTGAAGCCCAGATCACCAATAGGGGGAAAAAAATAAAGTGAATGAAAATCTAATGGAAAAGAGTAAAATGTAAAGATGGAAGAAGAATGATTTGAGAAGCAAATGTTGCAAAACCAAATCAGCCAGGGATCTAGCAGAAAAGATTAGCTGCACACTGTAGCTGAAAAGCACCATGCAGATGCCACAGCCACAACTGATCTTCAGGCTGCAAAGTTATGCCCCCAGTGGGGGAAAAAAAGCCCTTTAGCAGGATTTGCCTGCACGTCTCAAGTGCTACCTAATGTGTTTTCAACCTGAGATGGCCACTCAATATTGTAATCACGAACCTAGCTCTCTACCAGCAGGAAAGGGAAGGGAAGGAAATGAAATTAAATGAAAGGGAAGGAAAGGGAAGGGAAGGGAAGGGAAGGGAAGGGAAGGAAGAGAAGGGAAGGGAAGGGAAGGGAAGGGAAGGGAAGGGAAGGAAAGGAAAGGAAAGGAAAGGAAGGGAAGGGAAGGGAAGGGAAGGGAAGGGAAGGGAAGGGAAGGGAAGGGAGGGAAGGGAAGGGAAGGGAAGGAAAGGAAAGGAAAGGAAAGGAAAGGAAAGGAAAGGAAAGGAAAGGAAAGGAAAGGAAAGGAAAGGAAAGGAAAGGAAAGGAAAGGAAAGGAAAGGAAAGGAAAGGAGACAGAGAAGAAGGGAAGGGGAAAGGAAAAGAGACAGAGAGAGGAGAAAGGAGAGAATGAAAGGATAGGAGAAAGAGAAAAGAAGGGAGGAAAAACAGAAGAAGATAGGAAAGAAAAGGAAAGAAATTGCATCCCAAATAATTACATAACTAGAAGGCAATGCTATTTATCCATCTATTTGCTCTCTGAGTATTTTGAGCAAGGACGGTAACCAAAATGACAGTTCTGAGTCACCGTGTTAATTAACTATACTTTCTCATGCATGTTTTACATTTTTACAAAACTTATTTTGAATGGTCAGACAATCAGATATCAAATGTATAGTCTGACATCTGTGTCTGGTAAACAAATAATTCATGTCTATTTATTCCATTCCATTTGTGTACATTCCCACTAAACAACTAATTTTGTAATCTGTTTAAATTTGGTTAAAGTTATACGGAAGATGTCACATATCACAATCACAGATCAGAAAACTTAAAACATCAACAAATATCAACAAAATTACAATCAGTTGAAGGGATCAGCTGCGGTTGCATCTTCACCACTGCCCAGCCATTGATGGACAGTATCTTTTAAGAAGTACATATAGTCAAGGCCATGGTTTCCCCAGTTGCAATGTAGGGCTGTGAAAGTTGGACCATAAGAAAGGCTGAGCGCCAAAGAATGGAGGCCTTTGAACTCTGGTGCTGGAGAAGACTCCTGCGAGTCCCCTGGACTGCAAGGCAATCAAACTGGTCAGTCCTAGAGGAGATCAACCCTGACTGCTCTTTAGAAGGCCAGATCCTGAAGTTGAAACTCAAGTCCTTTGGCCACCTAATGAGAAGGAAGGACTCCCTGGAGAAGAGCCTGATGCTGGGAAAGATGGAGGGCAAGAGAAGAAGGGGACAGCAGAGAATGAGGTGGCTGGATGGAGTCACTGAAGCAGGAGGCATGAGCTTCAATGGACTCCAGAAGATGGTAGAGGACAGGAAGGCCTGGAGGAACGTTATCCATGGGGTCGTGATGGGTCAGACACGACTTCGCAACTAACAACAACAACCATTTAAAGAAAAGTTTAAGCAAATGCAACTTTCTGTCTTTTAGGCCTTCATTTAACAAAGGAGGACATTAAAAAGCTTGTTAAAATAAACCACTTTAGAGAGCAGCCATGATTTATCTTTAATGCTGCATTGGTTGAACTGTTTCTGATGGCGCTAGCTAAATTACCATCTGCAATACGAGACCAATGTCTGCCTTCGTTTTTCTGAGATATAATCCCAAACAGTTTCGGAAGAAAAATAGAGAAGGTGTTATTGGGTTGTTGTTGTTTTTTGGTTTTTTTTTTTTGTTTTGTTTTTACTGTGGGAGTTTGAAAACACTTAGTCATTTGCTTTCTCATACAAACTATTTCACTGGTGCAGACAGCATGTTAGTTTAAGAGGCTGCCTGGACATCAGTTTCCCAGATCTAAGCATAAATTACAGAGAAGCCTTAAGCTCTTGAAAAAAAAAATGCCACTGCAGACTACAATGAACGAAACAATTGCTGGGAGAAATATTTTGTTTCTGCCCTTTAAGCACCAACAGCTGAATAGTTATTTTTTATTTATTCATTCATTCATTCATTTATTTATTTATTTATTTATTTATTTATTTATTTATTTATTTATTTATTTATTTATTTATTTATTTATTTATTTATTTATTTAAATTTCTATGCCGCCCTATTCCAGGAACTCAGGGCGGCTGGCTCACAGCATGAATAGAAATCTACATAAAAATACATATATAAAAAAACCCTAAATTAAAAAACCAGTCATCCATCAAACATACACACAAACATACCCTGGCTAGGGGCAAGATGTTAACTGCCCCAGGCCTGTCGGCAAAGATGGGTCTTTAGTAGTTTACGACAGGCGGAGAGGGTGGGGGCAACACGGATCTCCGGGGGGAGTTGGTTCCAGAGGGCCGGGGCCGCAACAGAGAAGGCTCTTCCCCTAGGCCCCGCCAGGCGACACTGTCTGGCTGACGGGACCTGGAGAAGGCCGACTCTGTGGGCCCTAACCGGCCGCTGGGATTCATGGGGCAGCAGACGGTCCCGTAAATAACCTGGTCTGATGCCATGTAGGGCTTTATAGGTCATAACCAACACTTTGAATTGCGTTCGGAGACCAATTGGCAGCCAATGCAGCTCGCGGAGTGATGCCGAAATGTGGGCATTTCTGGGCAGGCCCAACACTGCTCGCGCAGCTGCATTTGGCATCACAACATAGGCTAGATTAATCTTTATAAAATTTGGAAGCAGCATAAATCATAGCATTTCACTTCTGGTCAATATTCCTTTAGACTATTTAGAATATGAGCATATTTTCTTTTAACAGCAAAGGGAAAGAATTGTAGCACCTGATACATCTGATTCAGTAGAAGCAGGGCTTTTTTTTTTTTTTTCATAGAATGCCCAGAATGGAGTTATGGCACCTTTTTTTGGATGGAACCTTGTAGGGTAGGCAAGGCAGGTTGTATGACATATGTGAGTTCCGGCACCTTTTTTTTTCTTCTTTTAGAAAAAAAGCACTGAGTAGAAGAAAACCTAGAAATAATTCAGTTATAGTGTGCGGTGGCCTAGTTAGTAGTCAAGACTCTGGGCTTGTCAGTCAGAAGGTTGACAGTTTGAGAACTAAATAGTGTGTGATGGGGTGAGTTGTTCTTGCCCCAGCTCCTGTCTTCCTAGTAGTTTGAAAGCACACAAGTAAAGTAGATAAATAGGTACCACTTCAGTAGGGAGGAAACAGTATTCCGTGCACCTCGGTGTATAATTGTGCTGATGCTGGCTACACGACTGCAGAAATGTCTTCAAACAATACTGGCTCCCTTGATTAAGAAATGGAGATGGACATGACTGCACAGGGGAATCCTTTACCAAATAACTATCTTGATCAACAGATAGTAGCCCAAGGGCTTTTAAAATGTGGACTAGAATAGAATAGAATAGAGTGGAGTGGAGTGGAGTGGAGTGGAGTGGAATGGAATGGAATGGAATGGAATGGAATAGAATAGAATAGAATAGAATAGAATAGAATAGAATAGAATAGAATAGAATAGAATAGAAT
>JARGCV010000505.1:252500-262500 GCA_034064705.1 Bothrops alternatus | reverse complement strand
AGCTATTTGTATACAAAGAAAGCACCAGAGAGATGTATCTTCAAGGCTTCTTCTGCATGGTTTGTTCCCAGGGCTATTAAATGAAAACATTATTTAGAATATTTCCTCTTCACTTACTTAAAGCTTTTGTTTCTTCGCTTGTTTAAAAAAACAAAGATGAAAGGAGACACGGGGGAAAGTGATATGAAGATGCAAAACAAAAGGAAAAAAAAATCTGTCAATTGACTGTCAGGATATGTGCTTAGGATTTCCATCAAAATGTGTTTGGTTTGCCTTCCTGTCATCACATTTCTGAATTCTCCTCGTTGCCTTAGTTCTATAATGTAATATGACTGAAAAGAATAGTTTCAGGTTTTTCTTTCTGTTAGCAGATTTTTTTTCTTATTCTCTTTTTCAAATGTTCCTTATCCACGGGAAGTGAAGAACAGAATGAATATCTAGTTGGCTGTATGTTCCTAAGATAGCACAACTGTGCAAAAAGGTTTTGCCAAAACAGTGGTACACTATGTGTTGATTGTTGTTGTTAATTGCGAAGTTGTGTCCGACCCATTGCGACCCCATGGACCACGTTCCTCCAGGTCTTCCTGTTCTCTCTGTGTTGGTTAGGACTGTTCAAAACTTCAGTTAAATAACGATTTAATCAAATCCTTTCAAATCTGTTGGTCATTTGTCCAGACTGGTATAGAGTCTCTTGCCTGAGCCAAGGGTTGGACTAGAAGACCTCCAAGTTCCCTTCCAACTCTGCTATTTTGTTATTCCAAACCAAGTCACCAAAGGGATGTCTCAAATCAAACCAGAAACTTTTGAATGATAAAAAAAACAGGATTGCGAACATGATCGCCAACGTCCAATAATGGATATGGCAGAAGAAGAAGAAGAAGAAGAAGAAGAAGAAGAAGAAGAAGAAGAAGAAGAAGAAGAAGAAGAAGAAGAAGAAGAAGAAGAAGAAGAAGAAGAAGAAGAAGAAGAAGAAGAAGAAGAAGAAGAAGAAGAAGAAGAAGAAGAAGAAGAAGAAGAAGAAGAAGAAGAAGAAGAAGAAGAAGAAGAAGAAGAAGAAGAAGAAGAAGACTACTACTTTGGGAGATGTGTACATCTTGACTGCAGCCAGGCTGATTTGATGAACTAAATTGTCCATCATTTAAGCCATCAGGACTCTGAATAAAATGCCAAAACTGAATTGTCTCCAATATGGAACAGAGACCAAATCAAACTGCCCACTCAAAATCGGATTTTCATTCAATTTCACTTCCAGAGGGCTTCGTCTCTTGATGTTTCTGTCATCACCTGGTCACTTTTGAGACCTCTTGCAGTAATGAAAAAAATATCCCTTTTCATTTCATATTAGAGAGTGCCTTTGTGTAATCAATATTGCTTTCGTAACCATACATGGTCACTGTTTATCTGCTGTGAAAATGATTTATTGTGTTTTGAGCTGTATAATGTTGAGCAGTCTGGAAGTAAATTCTTTGGCTAATAGGGATCGTGCTTTCACAACTGATGGAGTATATTTTACAGTGTTTCACAGAATTATAGGGTTGGAAGCAGATCTTCTAACCCAGGGGTAGGCAACCTTGGCTCTTTTATGACTTGGGGACTTCAACTCCCAGAATTTCTGAGCCAGCATGGGGGAACTATGGCCCCTTCATGACTGGTGGACTTCAACTCCCAGAATTCCTGAGCCAGCATGGCTCAGCTTGGAAACCTCTCCCGTTCCCCTCAGCATGGCTGGCTCAGGAATTCTGGGAGTTGAAGTCCACGAGTCATAAAAGAGCCAAGGTGGCCTACCACTGTTCTAACCCAATCCCCTGTCCCTAAGGCAGGAGAACACACATCATCTTGGACAAATGGTTGTCCAATCTTTCCTTGAAAATGTTCAACAACAGAGCACTCACAGTCTGCGAGAGGCAAGTGGATCCACTGATTAATTGTTCTCACTATCAGGAAATTCCTCCTTATTTCCAGATTGGTTCTCTCTCGGTTGAGCTTCCACCCATTGCTTCTTGATCTGCCCTCAGTTCACCGGAGCAGTGAAATTGAATGAAAGTCCAATTTTGATTGGGCAGTTCAATTTGGTTTCTCCTCCACATGGGAGAAAATTCAGTTTTAGCATTTGATTTGGAGTCCTGTTGGCTTAAATGGTGGACAATTTAATTCATCAAGAATAAATGGATTCCCTGTGACAGCCCCTCAGGCATTGAAAGATGCTATCCATGCAAAGCCGTCTCTCTCTCTTTTTTTTTTAGGGTAAACATACTTAACTCCCTCAACTATTCATACCTGCCTCTAAAACAACATTTCCCAGCCTCAGCAATTAAAGTGTGGACCTCAACACCCCATCTGGTCCTTAAAGTTATTTTTAGATCACAGCAACTTCCTTTAGCATTTCAAAACCTCTAAGAGGACATATTGAGATGGATGAAAATGTAGAAAAGTGAAAGGTAGACCTGAATATTTAGAAACTGCCACAAAAGAGCTGCTGGGCACTTGGAAATTATTCAAGCACAGGAGTTCCACCCCTCGCTCCCTCCGGTGTTTGACCAACCTGGTTAATTAATGGAACTTTCTAATTGAAATCAAGGTAATATAAAGCGCAGAAGGTTTTATGGTTCCTAAATGGAATTTAAGCCCACCCTTTCAATTACTTTTTAATCACTGTCAAAGTCAGGAGCACCCTAGCCCTTTGCAGCAGTGCATTATCGGGGGAGGGGAGGGGGGGCTGCTGATGGCTAAATTCAGAGTCATAAAGAAATATTGCCATGGACAGATATAGCCCTGCAGAGACAGATTCATCAGAAACACCTAGAAGCTTCAGAGTGTCCCCAGCTTTTGCTCACCTTCAGTTGACAAAAAGCGGAGCCTTCTAACGAAATAAATGTTATTAAAGTTAATTAGTTATTTTAATGGGGGGGGACCTCATTGTGAGGAGTGTATAAAGTTATTATTCTGTCGGTTGCTTCTGTCTTAGGTGGAAGTCCAGGATATTCTGGATGATGATGTTTGTAGTAATTTCTGGGGTCCCTTTAGGGCAAGGGTAGGCAACCTCGGCTCTTTTATGACTCA
Source organism: Bothrops alternatus (assembly GCA_034064705.1). Classification (NCBI taxonomy): domain Eukaryota; kingdom Metazoa; phylum Chordata; class Lepidosauria; order Squamata; family Viperidae; genus Bothrops; species Bothrops alternatus. Next base: position 259,440 of record JARGCV010000505.1, on the reverse strand, counting down.
TGGACTTCAACTCCTAGAATTCCTGAGTCAGCATAGCTATGCTGACTCAGGAATTCTGGGAGTTGAAGTCCATGAGTCATAAAAGAGCCGAGGTTGCCTACGCCTGCTTTAGGGGTTCTGCATAGGTCAGGGGTAGGCAACCTTGGCTCTTTTATGACTTGTAGACTTCAACTCCCAGAATTCCTGAGCCAGCATGGTTCAGCTTGGAAACCTCTCCCTTTCCCCTCAGCATGTCTGGCTCAGGAATTCTGGGAGTTGAAGTCCACGAGTCATAAAAGAGCCAAGGGTGCCTACCTCTGGTATAGGTTAACAAATGTCTTCCCCTGGATAGTTACTGTGATGACCAGACAAGGTTTTTTTTAAAAAAATGATTGTCCTTAAAATGAGAAGTTGCCAAGACAGAAGAGAAGCAGAAGAGGAGATAGGGAGATAAGCTTTCATGCTAAAAGTCCTGGTGCTGAGTTTATGTTTCCTCATGTTCTTGGTGGTATCACTTGTTCTCCAGGCTGATGGGTAAGATTCTGACCCGTTATTCTTTAGTTGACAAAGAAGAAGAATGGGGGGTTGACTTATTCTCCAAGGCAAGTGACTGGACAGGGCAAGACAAGAAGCAATGGGTGGAGGTTTGTTAAAGAGATATCCAACCTAGAAATAAGGAGAAATGTTCTGATAGAACAATTAATCAATGGAACAGCTTTGCCTCCCAGTGTTGTGGTGCTCCATTGCTGGAGGTTTTCAAGAAAAGATTGGACAACCATTTGTCTAGGATGCTATAAAGTCTCCTGCCTTGGATAAGGGGTCAGATTAGAAGTCCTTCAAAGTCTTTTCCAGCCCTATATTTATATGTTTCTGTCCAGTCTAAACCAGTGGTGAGATTCAGCCGGTTTGCACCACTTTGGCAGAACTGGTAGCTAATGTTTTGTTGCCCAGGCCCAGAATGGACTTCTAGAAGTGGCATCCACACAGAGAACCGGTTGTTCACCTATTTGAATCCCACCACTGGTCTGAACAACTAACAACGGGAGCAACATAGCCTACTTCATAGAAAGGAGCTGAGCAAGTTCCAAGACCCATGTGGGGTTTTTTTTTCTCTTCCCATTTGGTTGATGTTAGTTGGTTTTAGCGCTGAAGGATATTTAGATCAAGGCTTCATCTTATGGCAGCTGAAGGTGTCACAATCCAGAATTTACTAGCAAGTCATTCAGCCCAAAGTGTTAAATATTTAAAGCCTGCTGATTTGTTTGTGTGGTTTCTCACTGCTCTTTGCAGACAGTTGCCTTTGATTGAAAATGCCTGGCTCCAAGGCATTGGCTGAGAGATAAAATTGAATTAACACATGCACCTCATCCAAATGCTATCAGTAAAAAAAAGAGAGAGAGAGAAAAAAGAAAAGCTTTGCAGAAAGTCCAGCAATCTATTCCAAAGTAGCCATCTACTAACAGAAAATCCATAAGGATGTTCACAATAACTTCTATCCATATTCCCAAAAGCTCTGATCTAGAAGTTTATTTCTGTGTTAATGAGATAAAGCTAAAAACCTCTTTGAAACAGCCTGCTGAATTTCCTATTCAAGTAAGGACCTGGTTTTAGTCCAGATTATCTTCTCCAGACTGGTCAAAACTGGCTAGATTCTACTACTATCTTTATTATCTTCTAATTTTGGTGACTGTAGCTGTCATTATTATTATTATTATTATTATTATTATTATTATTATTATTATTATTATTATTATTATTATTATTATTATTATTATTATTATTATTACTAAAAAACCTTTTAACTCTGTTCATGTTGAGGGCCATCATTATCTGTTGTAGAAAACTCTAGTTCATTCTGGTGTTGAACAAATCCTATTCTCCATTAAAGGACTTCCATGCAAAGTTGAATTGAATTGTTACAAGTTTCTGCTCCAAGTTTTAACCCATAGCGTAGTTCAGAAATTTGATCTTGTGGTAATCCTTCGTTCTTTGGCCAACGTAAATGATTCGTTGTTGTTTATTTTTCAGTAAAGAATTTTATCTGATATGACTGGCAGCACAATTCATGTTCTGTCCCATGTCCTTTAGCAATACACAAACATCCTTTTTAATCAGTGGACACCAGGCTTAGGCAGGGATGTCACAGAGCTTTGTCATTCCTTAGATCAAGATATAAAACATGGCGATTCGCTCACCCTGTTGAATTTCAGATTTAGGATTCTTCAGCTAGTCTCGACTGGGTCCAAGTCAGAAGGTTTCATTTTACCTGGGAATCCATAGAGGATCGTAACTCACTGAAGCTCCACATACAAAAATGAGAATTGAGTCATCGTGCTGAGTATAAACAGACATTCAGGATAGCAAACCAAGGTGTCATGCAGTAGCACATCATGTTCAAATAAATATGGTAACACAAGTCAAGGTAGCATGACCCGTAACGTTTTCTGCAATAGCATGGTGTTAAAAAAAAATCATTCCCAGTTAGTATGCAAGCTTTGTCGTTAGCAGATATGCTCCAGGGCACAGTTCATATTTTAAGCCATTACCTACTTGAATGCATACTCAATAAGTGTGTTTTGAAATTAGATGCATGTGTGTTGAAAGAGTGTGCATTGATACACACCAAATACCCAGGATCAAAATACTACAGTAATTTCTTTGAGATAGAGAAAAAAGACCATTGTTTCTTTGAGTAGGAGAAAACTTGAAAGAAAGAGTAATTACAACCTTCCACTAACTCTAACTCTAACGCACCAAAAAAGACAAAAGAAGATGATGGATTTGTATACTTGTTTCAAGTGTCGAGCAAGCTTTGTCTATCTATCTGTCTGTCTGTCTGTCTATCGTTTATCTATCTATCTGTCTGTCTGTCTGTCTATCTATCTATCTATCTATCTATCTATCTATCTATCTATCTATCTATCTATCTATCTATCTATCTATCATCTAACTATCCACTTATCCTATCTATCTATCTATCTATCTATCTATCTATCTATCTATCTATCTATCTATCTATCTATCTATCTATCTATCTATCTCTATCTATCTATCTCTATCTATCTATATCTATCTATCTATCATCTATCTTTCATCTGTCTGTCTGTCTATTATCTTACATCTATCTATCCATCCATCATCTATCTCTGTTGATCTGTCTGTCTATCTGTCCGTCCATCCATCCATCCATCCATCCATCCATCCATCCATCCATCCATCCATCCATCCATCCATCCATATGAAAGGCTGCTATGCAAAAGACAGCAAGGTAGTTCTATCTATCTATCTATCTATCTATCTATCTATCTATCTATCTATCTATCTATCTATCTATCTATCTATCTATCTATCTATCTATCTATATCATCATCATCATCTATCTATTTCCAAGAAGCCGACAGTTTAATTTGCAGCCCAGCAGCCATAATACATATTACATATTTACTGTATCTGTTCTGCTTCAGGAAGAAAGGTGATGCTTGTTTTGTTTGAAGGAATAATAGCATCCCTGTGTAGTCAAAACTGGATGAAATGTGTAGCTATGAGTTTGAGTTGCCAAGATGTGCCTTATCCATGTTTGACCCTTGCTAAATGGCTTTCTTTAATAGGGACTCTAAAACTCCCAGTGTTTCAGAAAGTATGAGTAAAGTTTATTTCTTTTTATACTGTTTTGTTTGTATCCCAAATTCATGAGCACCTCTCCCCCCAAAAATTACATGTTTGCTTTGTGACACTATAAATGAAAGTGGAGGAATGGTATCTGAAGATACCTAAAAGCAGAAATCCTTGTTTGCCAGCAAAACCATAGTTAACTACTTTTATCAAGAAAATGTGAACGCGTTGAGTGTAACACACCTGCTGCTGAACCCAGGAAACCTCACCTTCTCACAAAGTAAGCAAACCCTGATTGTTTTTCAGCAGTAGCTTTAGTCCATCAAAATGTGTAGCCAACACGTTGTGTATAATCTAACTCACAGCTCTGTTATTAATGGCCTCCCTATTATCTGGTGTCAGGAAGTTTAATGGAGTTTAAAGAAACCAGCAATTCAGCTTTCCCTGGATTAATGCTTGGTGCTGCAACATGTCTTGGCAAGGTTTTTGTGCAAAGATATATTTTGGTTTCTGGTGACATGGATAACATTTCATTTGGTATTCCCTGTGCTGTTATTACCACATTGGGTCTGGGAAGTAAAATAAGAAATAGAAAAAGTGACATTCTTGATGGGATGGATTTTCATCCCGTTTGAGCTACGGATAGAAGAGAATATTTGCAGATCTGAGTTGAACTCTGGAGTCCCTTGGTTCTTTCTGTGCTTGGTTGTTTTCTTGCAGACCTTTCATTATCCAATTAGGTAACTATCAGGGCAAGCCAGTAGTATATAAAATCATGCATGGGATAGAAAAGGTGGATAGAGAAGTAGTGTATAAAATCATGCATGGGATAAAAAAGGTGGAAAGAGAAAAATTCTTTTCTCTATCACACAATACCAGGACAAGGGGGCACTCCCTAAAGCTCATAGCTAAGAAAGTGAAGACAAATAAAGGGAAATATTTCTTCACCCAGAGGGTCGTTGATTTATGGAATTCACTTCCAAAGGGGTCGTGACAGCTGTCAGCCTTGACAGCTTCAAGGCAGGGCTAGATAGATTCATGGAGGCCAAGTGTATCGGTGGTTATTAAAACGGATGTCCATTTGCCGCCTCTATGTTGGTTGAGGCAGGCAGGATTCCCTTGAGTACCATTTGTTGGGGGTCAAGGGAAAGGGAGGGTTTTGCCTTCTCTTTCTGCTCAAGATCCCCATGTACAATTGGTGGGCCACTGTGTGACACAGAATGCTGGACTCGATGGGCTTTGGCCTGATTCAGCATGGCTCTTCTTATGTTCTTATGTTCTTATATAAAATGAGAACATATCCCACCGACGCAGGAGAGTCACAAAAAGAAAGTTAACTTCTCAGGGTCCCCATCTGTCTGTAAATATGTTTAAGGAACATCTTAGCCTATTTCTGGGTCAATGGGAGACCAGAGCAGGGGACGAAATGAGCCTACTTTGAAAAAAGATCAATCACAGTCCATATCACTGTATTTCCCCTGCTTTCAGGTAACTCAACAATAACATCCATAGTGTGTCAATGCTGCTAACATCGGATGTTCTTGCTTTGACAACAAATGGAGATGTAGCCATTTTCCTTCTTATGTTTTACTCTTAGAGTTAGAATTAGATAATACTTGGGGGCAGGAGGAGGAATGTGTATGGGAGTTAGTTAGACACAACAATATTGTAATAGTGTGAGCATCCGAGTCTTCGGAGAGGAGCGGCATACAAATCCGAATAAATAATAATAATAAATAATCAAGGTTTTTTTAAATAAGAGATGATAAGAATTGGCGGGTTGGAGAACTGGAGGGAAAGCCTGCATTTCAAACTAGTTGGAGAATGTGATTTATGACTGTTAATCAGAGGAGGGAATTGTGTTTTGATACTGTGTGTTCAGGGGAAGGGAATTCAGATTTTGGCTTTACCTATGTACATGCCGATGCTATGCTACTCGAATAAAGATTATTTAAGGAAAACAATGCCTCGAAGTTCTTTGAAGGGTTTCATCTGTTGGAACCATGGCATAGCAATCATTTCCCATGGCTGGGAAAGTGAACATTGGGAGCTCATCCAATTGGTGATAGCTCCCCATCGAATGTAGCTTTAAGAGGAGGAACAGCCAGGTGTTGCTGCCTGTCTAGTAGATTGTGCATTTGCCCATACTGCTGCATCAGGTTGTGTTGGAAATGTTCTGCCTACTCCCCCCTTGGTAAGGCCTTGGTCATGCTTGTCGTCCCTTCACCAGTCAGTAAGGGATGGGTGGCATGCTTCTTGCCTCCCACATCCAGCCCTTTAAATATCCTGCTGCTATGTGGGATCGAACTCTCAACCTTCTGAGTGGAAGGCAAATAGCTACACTGCCAGGCCACCATGCCACTCACAGCAGATATTTTTTTCTTTGCATGACCTAGGAGAGACAGTTAGCACCCTGTCAGTGTTCATGGGAGTGGTTCCTTCACTGGGCTGCTGTTTAGTGTTAGCTTCTTTGGCAATTCTTTGATTGGGGTGTTGCTTGCTTTTTGATTGTTGGTCTAGTGTTAATCTTGGTGTTAATCCCTGTGTCAGGTCCCCTCAAATCCTCATTCTCGGGGCTCTGCCATTCTGTTGGGAGGGGGAGGTTTCACTCAGTTGGGAGGGGGGAATATTGTGGACTCTGGGATGTAGAATAGAATAGAATAGAATAGAATAGAATAGAATAGAATAGAATAGAATAGAATAGAATAGAATAGAATAGAATAGAATAGAATAGAATAGAATAGAATAGAAGCTGGAACGGACCTTGGAGGTCTTCTAGTCCAGCCCCCTGCTCAAGCAGGAGAACCTATGCCATCTCAGACACATGATTGTCTAGTCTCCTTTATTTGGTGTTTTGTGTTTCCTTTATTTTGTTCTCTTCACCTTTGATGTATCTTTTTGGGTGTGAAAGGGGGGGCAGAAATGTGACTGGGACCATCTGCCTTATCTCCACTCCGCTGGGAAGAGGATGCAATGCCCGAGAACCATACCTTATCGCTTTAGTTCCCAACAATGTGGATTGCCTGGAAAACAACCGGACAGTTGGGCACTGGGGAAGGGTTTGAAAAGAGGATTTCAATGTACCATTTTGCATGGGAATTATTCAGACCCTGCCTTGCCTTTCTGCTTTCACTACCTCTCAATGAAAGTTCCTGTTCAAACAAGGCCAGTTTCAATAGTTCTGCTTTCTTGGGAGTGCTAGTTGAGGCAGGACCTTACACCCTGTTTATGTGGGTGTTCTTTGCTGATGAGAGATGTTTTGGTCTTTTCCTTTCATTTTTGGCTTTTTGATTATCTTTTTTGGCTTTTTGATAATCTCCTTGATTATCTCTTTGTGTTCCTGTTGATG
>JARGCV010000505.1:195000-250000 GCA_034064705.1 Bothrops alternatus | reverse complement strand
AACTCATTCTGTTTTTCCTCATGCTGCATATTATGGGACAGAGACAAATGGAAGGAAGTTTGACAATAGCTTGAGTTGCACCCAGACAATCCAAGGCAATCTGAACTTTGGGCTATTATCTTGTATCAATTTTTATTTGGCTTGGCTCAGCCTGGGGGAAGTTAGAGCAAAATTCCTTTAATGTTGACTGCTTAAACAATGTCGATGATCAGATGTACTAGAAAGCCTGAACCATGTAAGGTTGGAAGTTCTGAGAATTCTTTTACTTCTTCTCTGCCCCTTACAAATGGATGTTTGGGAACGTAGGAAATTTTCACACTTATCATTTAATTAAAAACATATTAGAAAATGAGTAATGCAAATTTTTTTGCATTATCTTACTAAAGATAAGCCAATTTATTTCAGAAAATTATATGTCCATATATCAATCCACCCATCTACCCATCTACTCATCTATCCATCTACCCGCCTACCCATCTACCTATCTACCACCTACCCATATATCCATCAATCCATCTACCCATCTACCTATCTATCCATCTACCCACCTACCCATCTACCCATCTATCCATCTACCTATCTACCTATCTACCTATCTACCTATCTATCCATCTACCCACCTACCCATCTACCCATCTACCCATCTACCCATCTATCCATCTACCCATCTACCCATCTACCCATCTACCCATCTACCCATCTACTCATTTACCCATCTATCCATCTGCCCATCTGCCCATCTACCCATCTACCCATCTACTCATCTACTCATCTACCCATCTACCTATCTACCTATCTACCCACCTACCCATATATCCATATAGTCATCTATCCATCTACCTATCTATCCATCTGCCCATCTATCCATCTACACATCTATCCATTTACACATCTACCCATCTACCCATCTATCTATTTATCCATCTACCCATCTACCCATCTACCCATCTTACCCATCTTACCCATCTATTCATCTTCAGTCTAGCTAGAATACTAATCAACATTGTCAGCTTGTTTCCATTCAGAATGACTCTGCTGATGTGGTTGGGCTCCTTTGAATATATCTGAAAAGCTTTGCCATTTTGTGAAGAAATTAATAGTGAGTGAAAATGCAATAAAAATTGAAGTTAGTCAAATCAGTTTCACAGGTGCCAATGACACATCTCCAAACACACATCGTAATGTTCCCCCAACCTGATAAAATGGATTACAGTTCCTATTGCATGAGTTTTGTGTTATTATTTTTGGTTAAGAAATGGGAAAGGAATGAGTTTTATCCTCTTTGCCTAGCCATTAAGCTAACTGATAATACATTTGTATACTTCTCCTGCCGCAGTCACATATTTTTTTTAAATTTTCTGTGTTTTTCTTTTTATAATTTTTTTGCCTGGACTTATGTCCTGATAACAATGATTAGAAAATGAAAAGTCATTTGTGGAGATCATGTCTGCCCAATGAACCCACATCTTGGTGTGCCAGCTAAACCAGACTGAAATTAGGTCACAGTGACCTGGCAGGAAATCTGCATTTTCTACTGAAAAACACAACACAATACAACACAACATCCTGTCTGAATGTTCTTCTTTGTGTGGAGGAAAAGCCTTCTTGCTGTGAAGCTTTGGGTCTCAATGACCTTTTGGATACCAAACACAATAGATGCTCAACACCAAAGTTGGTTGATTGGTAGTCTTCTCCTTCTCCCCTCCTCCTCCCCTTCTCCTTCTCTTCTCCTTCTCCTCCTCCTCCTCCTCCTCCTCCTCCTCCTTATCTCTAGTCTGAATAGAATCAATATTCTAAGGCATCTTCAGTAGCTTTGTTTTACCAGCTTTTATGTAAAGGAGAATATGGAAGCCCTTAGAATTCTACAGTCCAACTTTTAAATAAAATATAGGATTATTTATCTTAATGATTAGAAAAATGGTTGTTTTTTCCTTGTGTCTTGGACTTTTACTCATTATTGGCCATCAGTATTGTAAACAGGGAAAATGTACAGTGATATGTTATTTACAACAAGCAGTAAATATTGCCAGATGAATTATGTTGTGTCATATTTTTTTTCATAGAATACTATGTTTTGCTTGCTTTTTTCTTTTCGCTTCTCCCAAATACATTTTCTCCAAAACCTTATCTTTGTCAGAAGCAAAGACTAGACTATCTTGGAATTGCTTCCAAGAAATAATTTTGCTGTGGGAAGGAAGAAAGCAAAGTTATAAGTCTGCCAGGTCTTGAAGGATGAAACAGCCAATAAAAATATTAAGCAAACATCCAAGAACTCAGCTTCTTGAATGTACTTTACTGTTCCTTGCCTTGTAATAAAAACATTGCTTTGGGTCTCCTGACTAGCAGAAGGAACTCTGGGTGGTGCAGAAGAATGAAATAAACAATATAATTAAAACAAGAATTATTTGTAACAAAAAACATCAGTGAGACCCTGATAAACCTAACAACTAGCAACTTGAATTGCACCTGGGCTCCTACTAGGAGCCAGTGCAATTCACACAACAATGGTGTTATGTGGGTGCACTATAGTGGGTCTGCTACCTCTTGTACTATTGCATTCCGAACCAGATGCAGCTTCCAAATGCTCTCCAAGGGCAGCCCCATGTAAGGCACATTGCAGTAGGCCAACCAAGGCATGAGTGAGCTGGGAGCAGTGCCTCCTGATCTAGGAAAGGGCACAATTTTTGCACAAGATGTATTTCTCCTCTTTTGGCAAGAACCATGAGTCCAGGAGAACTCCAAGATTACATGCCAACTCTGATAGTTCCAGACAGAGTTAAAGATGGAGAATCGCCAGAAGAAAATCACCACTAAAGCACTCAGTCTTCTCAAGGTTGAGCTGAAATCAATTCTTCCCCATCCCAGATCCATATAAACTCCAGGCACTGCAAAAGCATTTGACAGTGTTGGTTGGGTGGTCTGGGTTTGAGAGGCACAATTGAATAGATCACAGTACTGATGGTACTTAATCCCAGGCTGATGGATGATCTTACCCAGCAGATTCATGAAGAGCTAAGTAGGAGTGGGGAGAGAACCTAGCCTTTTGACATCCCATAAATAAGGGGCCAAGGGTTGGCCTTCTCGACCTTAACCAACACCAGTTGGATTCAGGTGGAATGGGAGGAGAACCAGTGAAAAACCATACTTGCCAGTTCATCTCGCCAGATTTAAAAAAAAATTGCATCACTTGGAACCATCCTTATATAATAACGGTCTCCTAGATACTCACAATGTCAATTTGCTCAGAACAATCTGGGAGTCTGTGTGTTCATAATAACAAGAAGAAAGAAGGTAGAAACAAATTACTTCCCATTCTTCTCAAGAAAGCAACATGGAATTAAAAACATGAAGAAAAAAATACTAGATTAAAAACAAAGCAAGTTGGACTTCTCCATGGAAACATCCAATATTCAGTGTGACTCAATAGAGGCTTTATTTTTTGGTTTCTGATTCATTCAATTTCTAAAGCAGCTCATCCCAGACCACTGATGGGTGGTGAACAATCAGAATTATTTAAAACCAAGTACAAATGCAATACAAAAATAAGGCTTTACTTTTCCCTTAAACTTGCAAACCCAGGATTGCTATCAGGTGGCTGTTGGGTTCTGTTCATGCATGACACCATAGACCATGGAATATCTAAGCCCTGGCGTTGTTACTTACTGTACAAATTCACAGGCAGTCTAGGAGTGAAACTAATTTAGCAGACTGTCCTTCACTATGCGCCTCAAACTAATTAATAATTATTCTTATTCAGTCCTTTTTATGTTCTCTGCTCTGCCATTAAACCTCGTAGAAATATGCCTAACGAGATGGCAATCTGACTTGCTGGATTGCATAAAGGTAGATGGCTTATTAGAATAGTCCTTTGTGTCCATTCAAAGTGGAGCTGCTGCAGATGAAGCCTGCCTCTTCATTTTCTAGATGGAGGGCTCTTTGCCAATTAAAACCTTTGCCGTATGGAAATGTGGTCCTGTGATCCTCCCACCATATGGAGAAGCTGAGCAATTCTGATGCACTACATTCTCTCCTGCGCTACATTCTCTTCTGATGCACTACATTTTCTCATGCTCACAGCAGACAGATGTTTCTTCTCCATGGTTGTCAGAAGAGAACTTTGCACAAATTGAACCAGGCCACAGCTCATTCTAGCCTGGCATTGTTGGAAGACTCTTTGCCTATGGAACAGAGGTTGGTTGGTAGAAGATTTTGCAATTTGTTCTCTTCGTACCTCTTTAAATATCCAGTACTCTCAATGGTAGGAGTGGGTTTATTCCATAAGTCTGTTCCATAGGTTTATTCCACAAAAAGCTAACCAAACAGAGAAGCAACCTAGAACGAAGGAGGAATTTCCTGACAGTGAGAACAATCAACCAGGGACTTGCCTTCATAAGTTGCCTTCATTCCATTCCCCACCATCCAGTCAGAGCTGAAGAAGCTTCTTGAATGAGAAGCAAAATGTCTTCAAGGAAAAACAAAGGAAGTCCAGTGGTCTCTGGAAAAAGCAACTTTGGGACAATCATGACCTGGAATGACTGAGAATCACCATAGATAGCATAGGCAGGTCTTGGCTCTCTAGCTTGTCTGCAGTAAAGCAATTTATGCAGCTGTACCCTGTCTTTGAAGCTTCTGCTGTATAACACTAAATACTTACATTCTCCAATAGATTTAGGGGGAGAATAATTCCATTATTCTGACTGAAATAACAATGGTAACAGTAACAGGGAAGTGGTGGTAATGGTGATCTGGGTGATACCAAAAAAATGGGCAGACAGGCTTAACGTAATTGTGTAGGCTTACTATTGTGTCGATATCAAACTGTCCCGCAAGGTGGATGCAATTCTTGCTCATAATCTGTTAGGTTTGTCAGATACGATAAAACGAACCCTGAGCAAGTAGCCCAAGGGGGCTGCTTTTGTTATTTAGAAACTCCCCTTCTAGAGAGTTAGATGGCATTTTTGCTCCCTGAGATTTCATTTCGTAATGAAAACAAAGAAATAAAGAGAGAAAAAGGAAAGATATTCAGTGTTGGCCTCTCTGTGAACGAAGAAAAAAAAAACATATTTCTTTGCTTTTAGCAGTCGATTTCTGAGCCAGGCTAAAAAGAAGGGATATAACCAAATTTTTTTTTTTTTGTCAACTCACTGCTGACATTTCATGGGAAAAAAAACAGTTATTTGTTCATTTGCAGATATGGTGAATAAGCAGCCCTTATAATCTATGTGTCATGCCTCCATCCGAGCCTAAGAACATAAGAACATAAGAAGAGCCATGCTGAATCAGGCCAAAGCCCATCGAGTCCAGCATTCCATGTCACACAGTGGCCCACCAATTGTACATGGGGATCTTGAGCAGAAAGAGAAGGCAAAACCATCCCTTTCCCTTGACCCCCAACCAATGGTACTCAAGGGAATCCTGCCTGCCTCAACCAACATAGAGGCAGCACATGGACATCCGTTTTAATAACCACCAATACACTTGGCATCCATGAATCTGTCTCACCAACATACTCTGCACCAGCAAGCCACCCAAAAGCAACTACCCAAAGAGGAGCAGACAGCACTACTTAACCTGAAACAAGACACCAGCATAATAATCCTACCAGCAGACAAGGGCAACGCCACGGTGGTCATGAATACATCTGACTACCAAACCAAATTAACCAACCTACTCCAAGACTCCACATACAAACCCCTAAACACAGATCCCACCACCTACCTGGAAAAAACCACTAGATCCAAAATAAAAGCCTCCCCCATTAGCGAAGAGATCCAGCAAAGAATCATTCCCAGAGAGAAATCATCCAGATGCCCTAAGCTCTATGGTCTCCCCAAAATACACAAAGAAGGAACCCCACTTAGACCCATAGTCAGCTCCATAGGCTCACCTCTACAAAACCTAGCCAAATTTCTCGCCAAACAACTACAGCCCTATGCAGAATCCATCACCTCACATGTAAAAAACTCATTCCAGTTCATAGAGATCATAAAGAAACAAAACTTACAGCCCAGCAACCTACTCGTTAGCTTCGATGTCATATCCCTCTTCACCCAAGTGCCAATCAAAGAAGCCTTAACAGCTATCCAAAACAAATATAACCCCCCCAAACATATCCTAGATCTGACCAACCACTGTCTATCCAACACATACTTCATCTATAACGGACAAAAATACAAACAAATAGAAGGAGCACCCATGGGATCACCCCTCTCACCTGTCATTGCAAACCTCTACATGGAACACTTTGAAACCCAAGCTCTAGAAAAATCTGATCACAAACCCAAACTCTGGCTGAGATACATAGATGACACCTTCGTAATCTGGCCACATGGGAAAGGAAAACTGGACAACTTCCTTACACACCTCAACAGCCTACACCCCAAAATACAGTTCACCATGGAAACAGAAGCTAATAACCAACTTCCCTTCCTGGATGTCTTAGTCTACAAGAAATCCAATGGCTCCCTAGGACACACCATCTACCAGAAGAAAACACACACAAACCGCTATCTGCACGCACTCTCACACCACCACCCAGCACAGATCAACTCCGTAGCCAAGACACTCATCTCCAGAACCAAATGCCTAGCTGATGAACAACACCTAAAAACCGAACTACACACTCTCACTAATGTACTAACATCCAACAGATTCCCAAGAAATAAGATTTCCAACTTAATCCAAAAAGAAACTCCCACTAAAATCCAAGACAGAGAACAAGAAAACGGCAAAGCCCTCCTCCCATACATAAAAGGCACCACAGACAGGATCAGCAAAATCCTGCACAAACATAACATCAAGACAGCATTCTGTACAAACAGAAAAATATCCACCATCCTAAGAAACCCTAAAGACAAAATTGAGTTAGAAAATCAAGGAGTATATGAAATCCCATGTACTGCTTGCCCCAATACATACATTGGACAAACCAACAGAAGAATAAGTGCATGCATTGAAGAACATAAAAACTCAGTCAAAAAAGAGGAACCAACTTCTTCCCTGGTCCAACACCTTAAAGCCACAGGACATGAAATTGATTTCAAAAAGACCAGAACTATTGCCAAAACTGAACACTTTAATAACAGAATAATCAGAGAAGCCATCGAGATAGAAAAACACCCTCACAGCATGAACAAACAAGATGATGCCTCCCGCCTGCCAGCCATTTGGAAACCCGCCTTTATTGACAGACGAGTCCATAGCACGGGGAATGACACCAGAACCACACAGGATGCCACCACCACACATCCACGCAAAAAGCAAACCCAAACCCACACCGATGATGAGGCACGACCACAGACCAGGAGCCAGACCACAGCTGCATCATTGGCCACTTTGAACCTCTCCAGCACAACAAAGCCCCCACATATATATGTACATATATATGTACATATATACATACATACATACATACATACATACATACATACATACATACATACATACATACATATATATATATTGCATTGCACTGGGCATCTTTAAGCAGCAAGATAGACACCAGCAGCTGTAGCAGGAATAACAGAATGTCTGTTATACCCTACCCTGATCTGATTATTCAATATCATTGCTAATTTTTCTGCAGGAGTTATGTTTAGCATGCATTATATTTTTTCCCAGAAGTTACCTCCAGACTCTTTAGACATCCATGTCTCAAACAGAAAATCAACCCTGCTAGTGCTCAGGTGCTTATGTCATGTCTGCCATAAATATTGCATATTGCCAAATGGATAGTTAAACTATTAAGATGAATCCCATCCCTACACCGCCTTGAGTATGAGTTTATTTCTTGTGTACGTATTTATGTGTGCCTTTTGATTCTCTGGCTATTGTATGGAGATGGGAAATTCTATGCCTTCCATTTGCTAACCACCAAATGTCTCTATTTGTCTAGACTACGAGGAGGATTGTAATACACAAGTGGATGAGTTAATCAAAGTTGTGTCCAGACAAAATTCAAGTTATAGTGGTAACTATTTTAGGGGACAGAAGATTTATTTAGATCTGGCTGGACTTGGTTTCCTGTGATTTTCACAAAATTATTTTGTTTGGTTGATAGGAGAGATTGTGGGGAGATGACTCTGTCTATATTATGAAACAGAAAGCGAAAGTAATGCCTTCAGACATTGTGGATGCTTCATCATTAGAGGTTTTTAAGAAGAAACTGGACAGCCACTTCTCTGAAATAATATAGGGTTGAGCAGGGGGTGGACTAGAAAAACCTCCAAAGTCCCTTCCAGCTCTATTCTGATTGGTTGATTGAAATGGTTGCCCAATTGTTATGGTTCTGACTAATGAAACACTTCAAAGAACTTCCAGGCATTGATTTTCCTAAAAGTCTTTTATTGTTACAAAATGTCGGCACAGGCATAACAGAGGCTTATGCTAAGATCTAAGTTCTCTTCCTCTGAGCAGTTTAATTATCAGCATGTTCCCTCCCTAAATTAGCTGTCATATATCACATTATCCAATTAGTGTGAAGGTCAAAGGTTTCCTTCCTCTTTCTTTCCCCACGCTTTGCCCCCACCCCCTTCTGCTCTGTATTAACCCGAAAAATACAAGACAGTTCTGCATATTGTCAAAGCAAGAATATACAATATTTGCAGCGTTGACCCCAATCTCTTCTTAAAAACCTCAAATGTTGGAGTAACACCCATGTCTCTGGAGGTTGTGGGTGAACATTATGAACAATTATGAACATTATGTATGTTATGAACAAGATTTCCATGCCAATGATGTCTTGAAAATGAGCTTGTTATTACCGCATGCGTATGTTTGTCATTTCTTCCATTTTTCTCAGGTGCAAAGAAGGCTACCAAGGGGTCCGCTGTGACCAATTTTTGCCGAAAACCGACTCCATCTTATCAGATCCAAGTACGTCTTTTCTTTTCTCTCCCCCTACCTTCTTCTGCCTTTATTGCTTGCCAGAGGTAACTGTCTTTGCAAAGCATTTGGCATAATCCAACAGAGATAGCTCTTCTTCCTTTTAATATGCTTCCAGGGTATTCTTCTGAGTCATTGTATACTGAACTGACAGCGAAAAGTTAGGTTACATGTGAA
Source organism: Bothrops alternatus (assembly GCA_034064705.1). Taxonomy (NCBI): domain Eukaryota; kingdom Metazoa; phylum Chordata; class Lepidosauria; order Squamata; family Viperidae; genus Bothrops; species Bothrops alternatus. Next base: position 240,940 of record JARGCV010000505.1, on the reverse strand, counting down.
TATTTATGCTCCTTTAAAAGAAGAAGAAAACTTGATTTATTAAGTCAACGGGCCGTATCAAAAACATAAAGCTGATTCAAAAATTCAAATAGGTACACAGAAAACAAAATTTCATAATTAAAAAAAGATACAAGAGGGACATTCTTCTGATATGTGTGTGTGTGTGTGTGTGTGTGTGTGTGTGTTTTCTGAGGTTTTCGGGTGTTTGTATGTAGGTCTTTGGTTATTCGGGTTTTCTCCCGCGTCAAATTGGAAGCGTCTTGGCGATGTTTCAACGAAGTCCCATTTGTCATCTTCAGGCTGGTGCTTTCGGCTTCGTGCTCCTAGAAGTACGAAGCCGAAAGCACCAGCCTGAAGATGACGTATGGGACTTCATCGAAACGTTGCCAAGTCAGTTCCAATTTGACGCGGGAGAAAACCCGAATAACCAAAGACCTACATATATATATACTGAACTGATGGCAACAGTTGAGTCACATGTGGATATTTATGTCCCTTTAGAAGAAGTAGAAAACTTGATTGATTAAATTAATTGACCGTACCAAATATATAAAGCGGATTCAAAAATGCAAATGGGTCCAAAGAGAACAAAATGTCATAATAAATCGTCAACCCTACAGTTAATCCCAATCTAATCTGTCCCCTTGGGGATGGTCTTTGAAATTAGGAGTGCAGTCTTACTGATGATATGCAGGTTCGTTCCAGGAAATAAGTAAGATGGCTTCTCCTGGGTGCCCCAATATTTTTCTAGTTTTTAAATAAGAGTCTAAATAAGCAGTTCTTTCTGCAGAGTACAATTTTCAGTCAGAGAAAACCATTTTTAAAAAGAAAATGAAGGGCCAACTCTTTGAAACATCAAAGCAAGAATCTTGATGCCATTGCTAAAATATTTTTTTTAAAAAATGTGTCACTGATTAACCACAGTTTAGCATTCAGTGCTCCTCCCCCCCAAATTGGTTATCTGAAATAAAAATTAAAAACTAAATTTGCAGTAGAAAAATCCACGTGGTTGACCATCAAAAGTGGACCTGTGACTTCAACTGAGGAGATTCTACCATTGTTGTTTCAAATAGTTTATTTGAAAAGCTCATGATGGGAAGTGAAGATAGTATTTCAGACCAATGAAATACAGATTTGATTATGTCTGATGAAATGTGTATGGAGATTCTCAATCATCCAGGTTTTCAAAAGGCAACTGGATTTCTTTTATTTTTCTTTGAAGACTTTTCACTTTGGAAGAACTGGACTTATTGGATAAGAAGTGAAACATCTTCAAGGAAGAACAAAGAAAGTGTAGTTGCCTTTAGAAAAAGCACCTTTGGGGACTTAACAAAGTGTGTTTGCATATAGTGTGTGTGTGTGTGTGTGTGTGTGTGTGTGTTTTCTGAGGTTTTCGCGGGTGTTTGTATGTAGGTATTTGGTTCTTCAGGTTTTCTCCCACGTAGAATTTGAAGTGTCTTGGCGACGTTTCGACGAAGTCTCATTTGTCATCTTCAGGCTGGTGCTTTCGGCTTCTGCTTCTAGGAGCAATGTGAGATTTTAGCTGTTTCTTCCTTTTAACTGCCAGTGGGGGTTTGAACTGATTGGCTGGGAGCTCAGCTGTGTTCTGATTGGGTGGAGGTGTGTTCTGATTGGTTAGGGGCTTGGCTGTGCTCTGATTGGCTGGGGGAGTGTTCTGTTTGGGTTGGGGGCTTTGTTGTGCTCAGGTTAGTCTGATTTACAAGGGGATTAGAGATGGTGAATTGCATAGCTCTTTGCTCCTAGAAGCAGAAGCCGAAAGCACCAGCCTGAAGATGACAAATGAGACTTTGTCGAAACGTCGCCAAGACACTTCAAATTCTACGTGGGAGAAAATCTGAAGAACCAAAGACCTATATATATATTTCAATTATTCATGGATATAGGCAACTCGTCATATCTCAAAGGAAGCTGAAAAATATTCTGTGGTTGCCATTGTTCCTATTGTAACAATTCCCCAGAGATTATGATTGTTTTTCATAATTTCTCTCCTTGTCTGTGCAATATGTTTCAAATCAGTATCAATTTATCCTTGCTGTGAGATTTTACGATAGGCATGCATATTGCTTAAACATCAGAGCTTTTTCTTTTTGCAAACAACTATTTCATATTCTTTGTGGTTTATGTTTTAGAATGCCCTTTGCCCTGTTTGCAAGGATTATTGGGACAACAATGACAAAGAACACCTACTTATTTTACTACATTGTTATTCCGGTTGTTGCTTTTTTAATTTGGCATGGTTTTCATCTAGTCTTACATTATTAATTGTTGACCAATGAGTCTGCTTTTCCATTTTTTTAGAATGAACATATGCCTGACTGCACACATAATTGAATATATATAAGTATATATACATACACTCAAGGTAGAACCAAGTAAGAAAGTAGTAATGAAGAAGAAGCAACATTAGACTCATCCAGTTCTAGTGTCATCATGCATAGAGTTCAAGATATCAAAATTTCACTTGCTTGCTCTCAAGTTTTAGAAGATTCCTTTTGGTAGGTAATCTGTACTTGAGCCCACACCTTCAGATTTAACTCATGGCATGGGTCCAGGTAACCTGATGGACTGTCTTACCCCACTGCCATTGGCACATATCATTCTTACCAACAGAGGAGGCATGCTGTGGGTCCTGTCAGCCCAAGTATTCCAGCTGGTGAAGTCTAGGAGGAGGGCTTTATCTGCTGTGGCTCCTGCCCTCTGGAACATTTCCCCCCCCCATATGAGATTGGCCCCAACCATCCTATCTTTTTTTTAATATATTTTATTAATTTTATAATTTTAACAATAAATACTTAGTTAGATAAGCAAAAAGAATTTCCGAATAAGAACATACTTATACAACTCTACTTAATACATTCTTGTTCATCTTTCTATTGCACTCTCTAACACCAGCATACATTCATTTAAATTCATATATAGAATACTTTAAGTAAAATAAAACAAATACATACACTTAACTATAGGTGCAGCTCGGACATCACCCCACCCCCACCACATCCACCCTCTCTCTTCCTCCCTATCTTCTCATCCTACTTCCCTCTTCTTCACCTCTCTCCTTCCCTCTCTCTCCACTTCCTCTTCTCCTCCAACCTTCCTACTTCCTTCTCCCCTCTTACACTCCTCCCCCTTCAGATGTAGTGCAGAGGTGGTGTCCGAGCAACACCCCTAATATTACAAATACACAAAACCATCTAACCCCCCCACCTCCCCTCCCACCTTCCCAGAGTGAAAACAGGGTAGTTTAAAAAAGAAATCCTAATACAAATTTAACTATATGCTAAATACAATTTCTTGGATTGATATTTCCCTTGAATATACTCAATCCATTTTTTCCATTCCAACATATATTTTTCATTTGAATAATCTTTCAAATATGCAGATACTTTGGCCATCTCCGCCAAATTTATAACTAACCATCCTATCTTTTCACAAGGGCCTAAAGACATGGCGGTGCCAGTCAGCTCGGTCCTCAGTTGGGGATCAGTGCAGTGTAGATGGTTCATTGAGTAATAACAGGTCCCACCTTCTCCGCAATGTATTTTGGGTTTTAATGTTTGTTTTTAACACTGCCCTTTGCTCTGTTTGCAAGGATTATTGGGACAACAATGATAAAGAACACCTGGTTATTTTATAGTGTTAAGAGCCATGGTGGCCAGCAGTTTGACAGTTCGAGTCTCACCGGGTCAAGGTTGACCCAGCCTTCCATCTTTCCGAGGTCGGTAAAATGAGGACCCAGATTGTTGGAGTCGATAGGCTGACTCTGTAAACCGCTTAGACAGGGCTGTAAAGCACCGTGAAGTGGTATATAAGTCTAATATGCTATATCAGGGGTTCTCAACCTTGGCAACTTTAAGACTTGTGGACTTCAACTCCCAGATTGAAGTCCACAAGTCTTAAAGTTGCCAAGGTTGAGAACCCCTGTGCTATATATAATATATACTATTGTATATATTATATACAGTAATATATAATTGCTATGGCTATTTTAACTTTTTATGTTTTAGCTTTTATGTTACTGTTAAGCTGCCCAGAGTTACCCTATGATAAGGTAGGAGGCCAATACATTTTATAAACAAACAAATAAAATCTAATTTTATCTACAAAAACATTGGATTGCAGCTTTGTCCAAAACTGTGTCTGAACTATGGATAAAATGAGGCTTTTTATATAGCATTGGAGAGAGTGGAGATCACCTCAGGGCATCCAAGATTTGACAAATGTTGCTTTTTTTCTCTGGACAAAATGGCGGAGCTTCATCCCGCTGCTGGAAACGAATTCAGCTGAGCTGAAACCTTCACATGCTTCACAGGAAGTGAAGTAAATATTTTAAAGCAACTTACCAAGACCAGTTCCATTAAAGATATTGTTTAGGGATTGCCGTGTTTACAAATTGTGGGAAGGGCTGGAAGTGTTTTCCATTTTAAAAAAAATATGGGCAGACATCATGTGAAATGTTGTGCAGAGTCTCAAAACAGTATTACGGGGTTTATTACAGGACAGATTCAGGACAGGCTCAAGAAAAAAACCCAACATCTTACTTGAAGCCTTCCTGCTTTTCATTCCTTCTAGGTGTCAAAGGATTATAAAACCCCAAATTCTCAGTTCGGCACGGTTTCCTGTGACAGCTTTGGGACATACAATGGTGTTAAAGAAAAAGTTTGCGATAAACATACGCATCACCTATTGTTATCCAGCCTTCCCTCAGATATGTGTAACAGACATTGTTATGTGAGATTTTGCTTGCAATCTCCTGCTAGATCAGCCCTTAAAAATAGACCAGGTTAGGAAACAGATACTGCCAGAAATACCAGCACTCTAACTTTATTGATGTATGTATAATTAAATCTTTAAAGATGGGCAGTGTCTCTTTCCCTTCTTCTTATGCTGAAGAAAGTGAAGGTGGGGCAGTCTTGAGTTTCTTTCTCACTCTTTCCTGTTTTTTGGGGGTCAGTTTCCCCAAAAGCTGTCCATACCTTCTTCCAGCCCATCTCTGTGATCCACTATACCTGCCAATCTTTTATTTCATCTTAGAGGTTACTTCACTCTTAAGCAGTGCAATTTAAAAATTTGGAATCCTTCCTTTCTTTATATCTTTGGTTCTTTAGGCATTGAATGAGGCAGAGTGTTGAAACAGCAACAAGTTTATTAACTCAGAACAGAAGCAGCCCTATAGGCTGCTGCATAGCTATTTATACAGTTAGTCTCTAGGTGGCAACCAATAGGTTTAAAGTAACAGTTTCCCGCCCAAAACCTCATTATCAGCTTGGAGACAGCCAGTCTGGCTTTTAGTAACAGCAACTGTTAAACAATACAGCAATGTAGGTCAGACATTAAGCAGGTGATTTAAAACAGTTGTGGCCAATACATTACACCTTCCTTCCCTCCCTCCCTCCCTCCTTTCTTTCTTTCTTTCTTTCTTTCTTTCTCCTTCCTTCCTCCCTCCCTCCCTCCTTTCTTTCTTTCTTTCTTTCTTTCTCCTTCCCTCCTCCCTCCCTTCTTTCTTTTTCTTTCTTTCTTTCTCTCTCTCCTCCCTCCCTCCCTCCCTCCTTTCTTTCTTTTTTCTTTCTTTCTTTTTCTGTCTTTCTTTCTATTTCTCTCCTTCCTCCCTCCCTCCCTCCCTTCTTTCTTTCTTTCTTTCTTTCTTTCTTTCCTTCTTTCTTTCTCAAACTTCTTAACCACCCATCTCACTTAGAGAAGAGCTCTGAGAAGTGTGTAATTTAATCAATATAACAAAAAAAAACATTTAGAATTTTTTTTAAAAAAGTAAAAGTAAAAATGTAAAACAACTTTATAAAATTTCAGAGAGAGAGAGAGAGAGAGAGAGAGAGAGAGAGAGAGAGAGAGAGAGAGAGAGAGAGAGAGAGAGAGAGAGAGAGAGAGAGAGAGAGAGAGAGTTCCAAGATGGGGAGAATAGGAGCTGCTAATACAAGTAGTGGGGGGAGGGGGAAGAATTATTCTCATTGGGCCAGGCAGTCCCATGGTTGTGTGGGTCCCTGTGTCCTCCCCAGCCAGTTTTGACCCCTTTCTGGAAAGCCAAGAGATTTTCTTAGAATTGTTTCTTCTTGATTCCTTCTTTGTGTCAGTATAAACATATGACAGTACCTTATTGCCAGTCTTGTGCTTCCCGTGTTTAATAAGGTCATGTCCTCTTTCGCCCTGATGGATAAGCTAAAATTATTCCAAGAACTTGTCAGAACGTATTTTCCGGCCTGAAAGCAAGAAAGTTGAACATTTAAGCAGCCATCATTCTTGAAGACCCAGGAAATAAACACAAGTAATAAAGGTCACTTTGGGATTACCAGGAAAGTGTCCTGAATGGTCAGTTAAGGTGTAAAAATGTTCTCACATACTACTTTATATCTGTCTTAAATGACATTAGTTATTTTCAGGTTTCAATTTTGAAAACAGCCATTTGAAAGAGTCAGCTTTTTATAAGCGCTCTAATGACCTCTTTCTAGCAAATAACAAAATTAAATTGTCACTGAAATAGCGCATATATAAAAACTGACAGCGGTGTTTTATCATAGAATGACCAGTAAACATCCCATCTTAATATAGCTATGAAAAAGCTAAGGTGTGTCACAGACTTTTATGTTCCCTTTGTTCTCCAAGTTTTCAGCGAGAAGGATGTGGTTCAGCGCAAGCTGGTCAGATAAATATACAGGAGGAAAAAAAAATCTGTACCTGCCCAAAAGAGGGGGGTGGCAACTTTTTAAAATGTTATATATTATTAGAAAAATATATATACTGTAGTACTAAAACATGATAATTCATATGCCACTGGAGATGACATCTGTATTGTATGTTCCTGGCAAAATTGGCTGGTGCATGCATACACTCTGTCTGTCTGTCTGTCTGTCTGTCCGTCCGTCCGTCCGTCCGTCCGTCCGTCCGTCCGTCCGTCCGTCCATCCATCCATCCATCCATCCATCCATCCATCCATCATCTAGCCATCCATTCTTCCATCATCCATCCATCCATCCATCCATCCATCCATCCTCTATCATCTATCATCTAACAGTCATCTTTCTATCCATCATCTATCATCTATTTATTGTCTGTTTGTCTGTATCTACCTATCATGATTCTCTCTATTTATCTCTGTATCTCTCAACTATCTATCAATTATCTATCATTTATTCATCATTTATTTCTGTCATCTATATCATCTGTCTCTACCTCTCTATCATCTATCCTCTATCAATTATCTATCATCTATTCATCATTTATCTGTCATCTATATCATCTATCAGTCATCTGTCATCTAATCATCTACATATCTGTCGTCTATGTATCCTATCTATCTATCTATCTATCTATCTCTATCTATCTATCTATCTATCTATCTATCCATCTATCATCTATCATCTATCCATCCATTCTTCCATCCATCCTCTATCATCTATCATCTAACAGTAATCTATCTTCTATCCATCATCTATCATCTATTTATCATCTGTTTGTCTGTTTGTCCGCCCTGAGTTTTTTTGGAATAGGGCGGCATAGAAATCAAATAAATAATAATAATAATAATCTACCTATCATGATTCTCTCTATTCATCTCTGTATCTCTCTATCATCTATCATCTATCAATTACCTATCATCTGTTCATTTATCTGTCATCTATATCATCTATCTCTATCATCTGTCAGTCATCTGTCATCTATTTATCATCTACATATCTGTCATCTATCTATCTATCTATCTATCTATCTATCTATCTATCTATCTATCTATCTATCTACCTATCTACCTACCTATCTACCTATCTACCTATCTACCTATCTACCTATCTATCTATCATACACAATTGCTTTGCATTGAGATGGGCCACATATAAATGTAATAAATAAATAAATGCTATGGTGCATATCAGTCACCTCTGAAATATTAACTATAACAAATGTTATGCACTTAATAGCCCTAAATAAAACCATAATGAATCACACACTTAAAACAAGTTAATGGAAACATATTGACAAGGTCTCGGTACTAAAAGCTGATATTAAATTGCAACTGCTTTCAAAGGCCATGATTTTGTATGTGCCTTTTCCAAAGGTATGGTCTTTAGACACAATATTTTGAAACATCCTTCATTTTTTTTTATTGTAGTGTTTTCAGCATGGGGAGATAAGCAAGATCAGCATTTGTGGCGCATCCATTCCTGCTGTGTTGGAGGCGGTGTCAATTAGTTGTGACATTTTACTCCTATGGACTTTAGCGTTGTATTTCTTTTTCATGCCTGCTTGATGGCCCTCAGATTCTGCCATCTTTCCAAATCTTACAGAAATAGGTCTGAATCAAAGTTCCTTTTCCGTGGTAAGCAGAATATCTATTTCTATCTCTATCTCTATCTCTATCTCTATCTCTATCTCTATCTCTATCTCGATAGAGATAGAGATAGAGATAGAGATAGAGATAGAGATAGAGATAGAGATAGAGATAGAGATAGAGATAGAGATAGAGATAGAGATAGAGATAGAGATAGAGAAAATCTCAGGCATTTCAACTGGCTCGGTTAAATAGTGCAACAAACTTTTGATGGGTATAAAGTGCTGCTTCCATGAATGACTCCAAATGAGTAAAAATAGCATGAAAAACACATTTGGTAGCACTTCGCTGTCAAATCATCTTATCCTCACAAGAGTGAGATTATTATGATGAGAGATCTCCACTTCTGTCAAGGCTCTTAATGAGTTTCCCAAGAGTCTGGAGATCTGAGCCTGCTTCTTTCCTACACCACTCAATTCCTCTCTTCACCTTAGTAGTCTGCTAATTTAAGATGAATTTGAAAGTACTGTTCAGACAAAACATTTGATAAAAAGGGAGGGAGGAAGGAAGGAAGGAAGGAAGGAAAGAGAAAGAAAGAAAGAAAGAAAGAAAGAAAGAAAGAAAGAAAGAAAGAAAGAAAGAAAGAAAGAAAGAAAGAAAGAAAGAAAGAAAGAAATTTAAGGGGGAGAGAAATTAGAAGCAAGCCATACATTGTTACGAAAGGTCATGTAATGAATACCAAGTGAAAATTAATGAAAGAGGCCCAAATAATTATTCATGGAATCCAGTAATCAGTTGTTTGCAGTTATCCAGGCTTGCTATACAAAACTTTGCCAACATCATTCACAATATGAATTTTCTTACCTGATTAAAAATATCACATTCATCTTGCTGCCAGGATCATGTGATAACTAGGGAAAAAAATAAAATTTCTTTTAATGTCCCAGCAGAAACAGCCAATGTAAGAACATGTGAAGGATAAGAATCCCTGTTGCCCACACATTTTATGTTTACTTCCAAATAAAAGTGCTGGATGAAGGATGGCATATCTCACTCTAAAGAGTAATGATGGTAGAAACAAATACTTCATCATGGTATCTCCAGGATATTTGTACACACACACAAACACACAAATGCACAAATACAATGATTCTGGTTTCTGTTTTACTTAGCTCTCAATATCTTTATACATTGAACTGAATTACCAAAACAACATGTAAATGGATGGCTGGATGAACAGATGGATGGATGAGAACTACAGATAGATAGATAGATAGATAGATAGATAGATAGATAGATAGATAGATAGATAGATAGATAGATAGATAGATAGATAGATAGATAGATAGATAGATAGATAGGGATGGATGGATGGATGAGAGCTACAGATAGATAGATAGATAGATAGATAGATAGATAGATAGATAGATAGATAGATAAGAGATAGACAGACAGACAGACAGACAGACAGACAGATAGATAGATAGATGATAGAAGTTAAACAACACAATACTAACTTAGACCTTTATCTCATGAACAAAACACAGAGAAATTCATTTTTATTAAAGAAGGAGGACATCAAATGTTGACAGATCCCACAGGGATCCAAAGTTTTACAACAATTCTCGAGGTGAATTGCTATGCATGAACAATCCATCTTTCTTGACGTCTTGATAGATTCCAAATTTACAAAATGGCAGCAAATGGATAAAAAAATATTCTAGCTCCTTGTTGTCACCTAAGTGATTGACAGGATTTTTGCCGTATCTGTACTCCTGGATAAATCTTAGAGGATATTTGAATCCTTAACAAGCAATATTTTGTTGTTGTTGGTGGTGGTGGTTTAATTGTGTCTGAATTTGGTTGGTTGTTTAATTGTGTCTGAATTTGGAGTCTTGGTTTAATTTGGTTTTGCTTTTATAGCATTAGTTCTCCTGTCCAGACAGTGAGTCAGAGAAGAAACTTTGCAAAACAAAGTTGAAGGCAGCCTAGAAATAAAGTCACTAATGATTTATTTATTTTTTTTGGCTTAAATGAAATGTCAAGTTAAATTAAGCTCTTTTAGATCAGAGTAACATTGAAAGAATCCTGGCAGAAGCAAGCAAGGAAGACTTGGTTGGTGTATTGTCATATGTAAAACCTGTGAGCGTATCTTGGCTTATATGAAACTAGTATGCATGACAAAGACACCGTTATTATCTCTTTCCAGTTTGTCATAAAAAGCTGTAAAAGAACCATGCCATGATTATCCTAATGGTTTACTGACTGATGGTTTTCAAACACAAAAATCACAGCAACAGGCATACATGCTGTTGTATCTGGCCCTTCTCAGCTTAGTAAAATCCACATAAATATTTCTTTAAGAGTTTTATTTAACACATTTCAAAAGATTCACTTCAAAGCAAGCTGCTGGCAGTTTGTTGGCCGGAACGGCCAAGTCTGATATATGTACATTTAGTTTAAACATTCTCCCACCTTCCAATTAACTCACTCTTTATCTCACATTGTCCAAGACTTCATTAATCTTCCGTAGATTTCAAGAACACCAGAAAACTGAGTTCAAACGAACTCGGTGATGCATCAGACTGCCTCTTGATATTAACGTTGCTCGTGACAAAGAATTAGTCTCTTCTTCCTCTTCTAATATAGTTTTCAATACGTCACTTCCTTTTTCCACTTAACTGACACCTCCGCCTATCAAACCTTCGGAATCTCGGATCAAGCCATCTATCTTCCTGCTCCAAATCTGACTCATCACTTTGAGAGTCTGACTCAGATTGCATACAAATCTCCTCATTGTCTAGCTCGGCTGCCGGGAGGGGAAAATACCCAGAGGGGCCTGGTTGTGCTTCGTCATCCTCTGATATGTCCCCAGCCGGTCTAGAGACACTCACAACCCATGCCTACAGAAACCCCAACAAATTGATCCACCAGCTAATCAATAATATTTATTCAGTCAATCACCAGCAACATTGAAAACCAAGCACACGAAACCAAATTGAAGTAAGTAAATACCATAGAATATCAACAGCTATCAAAATATTTTAAAATAAATATAAATCACAGACTATAAATTCACTCTTCTTCATACATTAATACAGTTGTTTACCCAGGTAATGAATCTAAAATATGAATAGGTATAAAATAAAAATTATATTTAATTTAATTTTTCAGACTTATATGCCACTCCTCTCCGAAGACTCGGAGCGGCTTACAACATAAATAAAACAATATTTCAAAAACAAGTCCAAAACTAAAAACATTAAAAAATAACACCCCAGACACATTCATCATTCATTCAGCGATCCACAGTCAGCCCAAGGCCTGCCGGCAAAGATAAGTTTTAAGATTCCTTCGGAAGGCCGGGAGAGTGGGGGAAGCACGGACTTCAGGGGGCAGTTGGTTCCAGAGGGTGGGCGCCACAACAGAGAAGGCCCTCCCCCTAGGACCCGCCAGATGGCATTGTTTTGCTGATGGGACCCGGAGGAGGCCGGCCCTGTGCGCTCTCACCAGTCGAAGGGAAGTATGTGGCAGAAGACGTTCCCGTAAGTATCCTCGTCCAGTGCCATGAAGGGCTTTATAGGTAATAACCAACACTTTGAATTGCGCTCGGAGACCAATAGGCAACCAATGCAGCGTGCGGAGAGTTGGCGAAATGTGGGCACAACGTGGAAGGCCCACAATTGCTTGCGCAGCTGCATTTTGCACTAATTGTAGTCTCTGAACACTCTTCAAGGGTAGCCCCATGTAGAGAGCATTGCAGTAGTCGATCCTCGAGGTGACAAGGGCATGTGTGACTGTGAGTAGAGACTTCCGATCCAAATAAGGGCGCAACTGGTGTACCAGGCGAACCTGGGCAAATGTCCCCCTCACCACAGCTGACAAATGATGTTCCAATGTCAGCCGTGGATCGAGGAGGACTCCCAAGTTGCGCACCTTCTCCGAGGGGTTTATAACTTTACCCCCCAGGGTAATGGAAGGACAGATTGAAATGTCCTTGGGGGGCATCATCCACAGCCACTCCGTCTTGTCAGGGTTGAGCCTCAATCTGTTAACGCCCATCCAGACCCTCACAGCCTCCAGACACTGGCACATCACCTCAACTGCTTCACTGATTTGGCCAGGAGTGAAAATGTACAGCTGGGTATCATCAGCGTACTGATGGTATCTCACTCCATGCCGGTGGATAATCTCTCCCAGTGGCTTCATGTAGATGTTAAAAAGTAGGGGGGAGAGAACCGACCCCTGAGGCACCCCACATGGGAGTAACCTAGAGGTGGACCTCTGACCCCCCACAAACACCGACTGCGACCAACCAGAGAGATAGGAGAACCACCGTAACACGGTGCCCCCCACCCCCAATCCCTCCAGCCGGCACAGAATATATCCCATTGCAGTTGAAAAATCTAAAAAAAAAAGTTTCCGTGCCATAACCATACTAATACTATATACCTAAGTGAGTTTTTGCAAGCTGTTAACTAGACATATAACAGGCACACCAGTTTTTCCAGCTTGAAACCTATTGTTCTGTACTTTACACATTTTAAATGTTGCTGTTTTTCAGACGTGAAGGTTGCCAGTTCCTTTTTTTGCCCAAAAGGACACGTGAACCATACGGTACAACAGAGAACTGCTTATCCTCGTCCCAAAAGTGCTTTTTCAAAAGCTTTATTTTTCCTTGAGGGTGTTTCCCTTCTCATCCAAGAAGCTTCTTCAGTTCTGAATGGAAGACGACGTTCCGAAAAAGAACTGAAGAAGCTTTTTGGATGAAAAGTAAAACTTCTTCAAAGTAAAACAAATAAAGCCTAGTTGCTGTTGTGAAAAGGCACTTTTTGAGACAATCATGATCTGGATGACTGGAAATCTCCACAGACATTGTGCTTATCCTAGTGACTTATAGTGTATTATCAAAAATTCCGCTCAATTGCATGAAATGCATTTTGAAGACCCCCCCCCACTGGGTCAGAATCGGTTCTTATCTTAAATCAGAGGATTCCTCTCTTCCCTCCAGCATTCTTACTGAGCTGCTTTACTGCCCTAAAGATCTTTATTAAAGCTTGTTGCTTTTTTCTTGTACTGCTTACAACTTATACATAAGATACTGGCTAGATACTCATTCAAATTCAGGGAAATAAATTGTAACTTTTATTATTTCTTTGGGGGATTTTGATATAGCTGGAACCAAACAAGTCTTCTTTCTTCAGTGCATATGATACTACCTTTACATGTCCTGCTTTTCCTTTGAGGAATTACACGAATATTGAAATAATTAGTTCTTAATCCAGAGAGAGTGGGGAATTCTTTCAAATATCTTCAATAGTGGCTTGTGCAGGAAAAAAAAACATAAAATCCAGCTGAATGATAAATTAGACATATCTAAATATTTCATAGTGCCGAGTTTTGCAGAAATATTTGATGCTTGGACTGAATAGGAAGTTCCTAATATCTTTAAGTTGAAAGTTAGTTATCATAAGCATCGTTTGTACCTCCTAACTCCAGAAAACGATCAGAATATCAAAGTTGGAAGGGATTTCGTAACCCCTGTTGAAGCAGAAGATCTTTTACCATTCCAGACAAATGGATATCCAATCTCTTCTTGAAACTCTCCAGTGATGGAGCACCTACAACTTATGAAGGCAAGTCATTCCCCTGATTAATTAGACTCATTGTCAGGAAATTCTATCTTAATTCAAGGTAGGCTCTCTCTTTGATAATCCTCCATCCATTGTGTGATGACCCAGGGCACAGTACCGAGGCAATACAGTCAGCTGGCAATTCAAAACCGCCCTTTAATTGCTCCAAATTTTCCCCAAATGCTCCCACGTTTCTGGCAAGCCTCCAAACAAAGGAAGACACACACACCTTCAGCCGCCTCTGGCTGCAAGTAGTTTCACACAGAGTCTGATTAGGAGAGTAATTTACTCAAGGCCACGGAGATAACAAGGAATGACACATACATCCAAAATCTAATGAGTCTGTGGAAATACAAGCTTGCCTGAGCAGTTTCAGAAGAGAAGCCAAAATACAATCCGAGGTCTTTGAACATCCAAGCAATGTTGTCAGTCAGTCCAATGGACAGCATTTCTGGGTTTCCAAGCAGACATCACAACACAGAACAAGAGATCAGCAACAACACACACAAAACTCCAAGGAAACAGCATTTGTTCACAACAAATGCCTCTCCCCACAGCATCTCCTTAAATCTCAGTCTCCAGGTCTGCCTTGTGGAGAGGGGCGGGACATTCTCCTCCTGAGTAGTTGAGCCTGCCTGCGTTGTTCCCTCCTTCTCTCCACTCTCTGTGCTCTAGGATCAGGTGGGGGTGGCCCTTGCTCATCGCTTGAACTCTGCCTCTCCCGTTCATCCTGTCCCAATCCTGAAGGGCCCTGGCCTGCTCTTCCCCACATTCCTCTGAAGCTACAGACCACCATAGGGTTCCGTTCCAGCTCATTTTTCTCCACAGATTCAAGCTCTGGTGGAGGCATGACACATTGCTTTTTGTTGTGCCCTTGGGTGGTTTGGACAATAGGTTGACCCCTCTTCTCTGTGAGTTGGCAAATTACTATCAAATCAAATAGCAATGGCATGTAGGCTTATGTACCACCCCATAGCATACTCTGGGTGGTTTATAATGTAGAAGTATTATTTGCATATCACCCCTAACAATCTCCTTTTACTGACCTTGGAAGGATGGAAGGCTGAGTCAGCCTTGAGCCCCTTCGGGATCGAACTTCAGACGGTGGGCAGAGTTAGCCTGCAATACTGCACTTTAACCACTGCGCCATCAGGGCCCAACATCCGTGATGACTGTGATTGTGTGTGAATGATGAATGTGTTTGGGGGGGGTCTTTTTAAATGCTTTGTAGATTTGGTTTTAGATTTTTGAAATGTTGACATGTTGTTTTTGTTTATGTTGTTAGCCGCTCCGAGTCCTTGGAGAGGAGCGGCATAAAAATCTAATTAAAATAAATAAATAAATAATAAATCCTTGCTAAAATCCAAAGCATTTTTAAGACAGAGGAGAGCTTCAACCTTCCCCCTCCCCAGTCCTGTTCAGAAAACGTGAAGGGAAAACAGAATGAAGCATCTTTGAGGTAGGACTAACGCAGAAGGAACCCTTGAAATGGAAGAGAGGTATAAAGAACGGAGAACACAGGTTGACATTTTATGGCAAGTTTGACCCGACATGATTAAGAGCTATTGACGGGCCTATACACACATCATTGATTCATCTGTTCCTTTTAAGAAGCCATCTGGAATTAGTGTCCACCACTATATCTACAAGCAATAAATAGCTTCCTGGTGTCAATAATTATTTCTTTTGTGTCAGGCTGGAATTTACTGCAAATTAGGGAGCCCACGTTCCATCTCTATATACCAGCCAGGCTTGATTGTGCATTCTGTTACACTTAAAATTAAATTAACTGGAAAGAAATGAAGTTGGTTTGCCTACAAGAGGAACGTGTGGGTGTTTCCAGATCACTCACTCTGAAATTATGTGAGGTACAAAGCTCTGGCCATTGAATAACTGTTTTAAAAATTAAATTCTTGCTGTTCAAGGGAAGTAGCTGAAGATGAAGGGAAATAAAGCTGGGAAATAATGACTTCTACACATACATATTCATTTTTGCATCTACAGGTCCTCGTCCTGATCCTTGTTCTGTTCTGACATTAGTCTAAGGGAAAAAAAATCAGCCTAAAATTTATTTGGCGTGGGATGAGAACATAAGAACATAAAAAGAGCCCTGCTGAATCAGGCCAAAGCCCATCGAGTCCAGCATTCTGGGTCACACAGTGGCCCACCAATTGTACATGGGGATCTTGAGCAGAAAGAGAAGGCAAAACCCTCCCTTTCCCTTGACCCCCAACAAATGGTACTCAAGGGAATCCTGCCTGCCTCAACCAACATAGAGGCGGCACATGGACATCCGTTTTAATAACCACCGATACACTTGGCATCCATGAATCTATCTAGCCCTGCCTTGAAGCTGTCAAGGCTGACAGCTGTCACGACCCCTTCTGGAAGTGAATTCCATAAATCAACGATCCTCTGGGTGAAGAAATATTTCCCTTTATTTGTCCTCACTTTCTTAGCTATGAGCTTTAGGGAGTGCCCCCTTGTCCTGGTATTGTGTGATAGAGAAAAGAATTTTTCTCTATCCACCTTTTCTATCCCTATGACAGAAGAGAAGTAAATATATACACACAATTCACATAATTGTCTACAAAACTCCTATTGGGGTATGGCAGTGTCCTCATAACTGGATGTCTGACTCAGTTAAGCAGGTGATGGCCTCTGGCGTTGCTTTGTGCAGATCTTCTAAGGAACCAGAGAACGCACTTTGTGGGCAATCTTGCACAATATGTCCCAAAGGTGCTTTTTCAAGAGGCAAGTCGGCTTTCTTTTTTCTCTTTGAAGACATTTCGCTTCTCATCCAAGAAGCTTCTTCAGCTCTGACTGGATGGTGGGCAATGGGAGGATTGATATTCCTTGCAGACCTCTGGTCATTTGCATCCTTTTAGAGAGTCGTTGAGGCCACTTGAAAGTTTCTCTGTGCCTTCTGGGTCACCTGAGTAGTGCAAATGGGTGTTGGGCCTTCTTGGAACTGTTGAAACTGGACTGTGTTGTAGACTGATGTCATACCCCTCCCCCTCTGTTGAGAGAAGGCTGTTCAATTTTGACATAGATGGCCTCTTTGATATGACATCATCTACCTTCAGTCTACAACACAGTCCTTTCAACAGTTCCAAGAAGGCTCCACACCCATTTGCACTATTCAGGTGACCCCAGTGACACAGATAAGGCTCCAGGTGACCTCAACAGCTCATGAAAACAAGGCAAAGGACCAGCTCTGTCTGCAAGGAGTATAAATCCTTCCATTCTCCACCCTCCAGTCAGAGCTGAAGAAGCTTCAGAAGCGAAATGTCTTCAAATAGAATAAAAAAAAAAGGGGCAGTTGCCTCGTGAAAAAGCATCTTTGGGACAAGCATGACCTGGATGACTGAGGATCTCCACAGACACTTGCACAATGTGTTTAATAGTTTGTACATCAGCACCACAACTGCAGCAAGGGGAATCTTTCCATCCCCAGTGACACAGGGCACAGGCGTTTTTTTCCAATACCACATTTAAAATCCTTGAAAGAATATAATGCCTGAGTCCAGATCTAATGATTAGTATTCACAGTTCTAGTCTAACACTTATCCATTAGTTTATTGTATGAATTAATCCCCCGAACTGAAAAAAAAAATGCTAACTTTGGAAAGACGGGGGTCTCAGATATCTTCATTCATTTAAAGCAGAGAAAAATATGACACATTTTTTTTAGCTTAAAAAACAAAATCTCTCACTTCAGTGCAGTTAGCTTTCAGCCAATGATCCCATATGCTAGTCAAAAAGCATCTCCTGAAGAGAGCATTTGGGAAAGGAGATTGATGTTTTTTTATTAAAGAAACGGCATACTCCATTTAATCCTCCAGGGAAAGATTGAAGGCAAACGAGGTCCAGGCAGAAGAAGAACATCCTGGCTTCAAAATCTAAGAGAATGGTTTGGACAAAACTCAGCAGCACTTTTTCGTGCGGCTGCTGATAAAAATAGGATTGCCAACATGATCGCCAACGTCCGATAATGGATATGCCAGAAGAAGAAGAAGAAGAAGAAGAAGAAAAAGAAGAAGAAGAAGAAGAAGAAGAAGAAGAAGAAGAAGAAGAAGAAGAAGAAGAAGAAGAAGAAGAAGAAGAAGATGAAGATGAAGATAAAGATTAAAGAAACAATCTAAATTTATTGCCCACATAATGGACCACACCCACCCAATGGTCCATGCCCACCGAATGGGCCACACCCACCCGGCACCCGACGATGCAAAAGTGGGTTTTGGGTTGCAGTTTGGGCACTCGGTCTCTAAAAGGTTTGCTGTCACTGCACTAGTATATAAAAAGAGCATAAACCTCCCTTCTTGCCTTGATGATGTTACCTAGTGGGGTAATGAAACATCTGCAAAAAAAAAAAAAAAAAAAGCTCAGAGAGCACCAAGGAATCCATAGTTCTTTACAGGGTTGTTGACAAGTGTTGGCTGAGCACCCTTGCATGTTCTTACTCATTTTTCCTCTTCAAATCCAGAATTTTTCATAGCCCTAGAAAGTTTGGTTATTTGGTTATTTCTGTTGTGTCACTCAGTGGAGTTTTATTTATTCCTTTTCAATACCAGTGAAAGATATCCCCCATCCCTCTGGGAGATGCATTTGAACTAACTTCAGTTTTGGAACTGCTTTCAGACCACATGTTGCTGTAGTCCACTCTTGATGTTACCCAAGCCTGGATAACAGCGATCAAAGAATGCCTGCTCAGGAGAATTCCCATAAACTGATTAAATATATCCTTGTCACAACGAGCTCGTTTAAATATACATTTCATAAATTAATCCTTTGGGGAGATGGTCTGACCCCAGCTAGGAAGGATTCAATCCCAGAACTCTGAGCCAACCAGCTGACTTGCACAAGACATCTATTTTGTGCATTTCACACCCAGCACAACTCAGTTACAGAACGTATTGCCACAAAAAGTGAGAATTTCCTCCATGGAGAAGATGTTATTTATTAAAAAAAAAAAAGTTGCTAGGGCAACTGATGGCAAACCATACCCAGTTGGCAGAGAAGATGGACAGGAGAAATTATGCATTGTTATTTTTATTTGCAGCTTAACATTCCATGTTTTCAAAGAATTTTTGGTGGCCCAATCTCAAAAGCTGCACGAAACTCATACTTGTTAGGGTTTCCTCCTCCTCCTCATTTATTTATTTTATTTATTATTAAATTTGTTTGCCACCTTCTTCCGCTGCCGCCTCCACCTCCTCCTCCTTCCCCTCCTCCTCCTCCCCTCCTTTCCTTCTCCTTCCCCTTCCCCTCCTCGTCCTCTCCTCCTACTTCCTCTTCCCCTCCTCCTCCTCTCCTCCTCCTTCCCCTCCTCCTCTCCTCCTCTTCTGCCTCCTCCTTCTTCTCTCCTGCCTCCTCCTCTTCTTCCTCCTTCTCCTTCTCCATTTCCTTCTCCTCCTTCCCCTCCTCCTCCTCCTCCTCTTCTGCCTCCTCCTCCATCTCCTTCTCCTCCCCCTCCTCCTCTCCTCCTCCTCCTCCTCCTCTGCCTCCTTCTTCTCCTTCTCCTTCTCCTTCTCCTTCTCCTTCTCCTTCTCCTTCTCCTTCTCCTTCTCCTTCTCCTTCTCCTTCTCCTTCTCCTCCTCCTCCTCCTCCCTTTCCTCTTCCTCCTCTTCCTCCCCTTCCTTCTCCTCCTCCTCTCTCCACATGCACAAAGGCTTCATGGAGCTACAGCATATTTTCATTTGTAAACAAAAACTAGAAGCAGAGTGAACTGTTCTGCTGGAGATACCTATAGCCTCCATGTCCTGTGCATTCCAGCAAAGAGACCCTGCAGAACAGGGGAGGAGAATTCGCATAGAGCTGTAGTGTCCCTATGGAAGTACATTCTACTTGAGATGCTAAAGAAAGCTTGATTAGGCATGGGCAACATGGTATTTATGTTATTTTCCTGCTCAATAGTCTACAGTCCTTTATGCCACTGTTTGCATGATGTCCTAAGAGAACTAATTGATGATCCTATTTTTCTTAAGTATGGAAATCATTACTGAAATGTTTTCTTTTGCTCAAAATTATTAGGGGAGTGAGATTACTATGATTAACCAGGCGATGGGGTTTTTAAAGAGTGTTGGATTGATTTCCTATAAATTATTATCTGGCACGGAAGCAGAATTGTTCTCAAGAGCTTGCTTGTAGTACATAGCAGGACTCCTGACTGCTGGGAACAACCAAGCCAGGCTTACTGTAAAAAAAATGACCAAACTCTGATATGCATCCAAGGATTTCATTGTACACAATCGCAAACTTTTGCTGTGGTGAAGGTTACGTTCATCATAGTTCTTACATTCCTTCTCAAGATTTAACATATAAAATATATACTTTGGGGGGGGGGGTAAGGGGACGTTCAGAACCAAAGGGATTCATTACGGTCCTGAAACCCAAGAGATGTTTGATACAAATATGTGTAATTGCTAACTCTGGATTGAGTCAGATTGACTGCCCCGTGGATGTGGTTCACCTACCACACAAATGTGGTTGATTTAGTGTGAGCCCATCCATTGCTTAAGTTGTGGTTTACGATTAGTGCAATAGTAAATAAACAAACCTTTATTCTATTCTAAGATGTGCAGCCTGTCATGTTTTCAGTTCATTAGGCATTGAATGAGGCAGAGTGTTGAAACTCAGTTTATTAACTCAGAACTGCACAGCTATTTATACAGTTAGCCTCTAGGTGTCAACCAACAGGTTTAAAGTAACAGTTTCCCGCCCAAAACCTCATTATCAGCTTGGAGACAGCCAGTCTGGCTTTCAGTAACAGCAACTGTTAAACAATCCAGCAATGTAGGTCAGACACTAAGCAAGTGATTTAAAACAGTTGTGGCCAATACATTACACAGCCCACATCTATCTAAAGTGAATGCCTAAATTTATATATGAATGTACAATGCTGTAGTAAAAATTACTCACAGAGTGATTTCTTCCAATTTCCCCCTTCATACTCTTTCTTTTATTCCAGTTGCTATTTGCTTTGCAACTGATTGCATGCATCAGCCTTCAGGGTTTTAGGACTACTCAATTATGTCTTCGTGCAGGGTGTAGGGGAACAGAGAGACAGACAGAGAATGAGAAGGTTCATGAATACTTGGAGGTCTTCTACTTCAGCCCCCTGCTCAAGCAGGAGAACCTATACCATCTCAGGCAAGTGACTATCTTAAAAATCCCCAGTGATGGAGTGCCCACAATTTCCGAAGGCAAAAGCTGTTCCACTGGTTAATTGTCCTTGCTGTCAGGAATTAATTCTAGGTTGCTTCTCTCTTTTGATCAGTTTCCAACCATTGTTTCTCATCCTGCCCTCTAGTGCTTTGGAAAATAATATGACCCCCTCTTCTTGGTGGCAGCCCCTCAAACACTGTAGCTGTCTGAATCCAATTATATTTCATCTCTAGTTATCGACTATGGAAAACCCCATTTCTGCCCTCTCTGGATTCTGTCATATGATGAAGGGGAAGGGGGGTGAACAAAGGGGTTTTATGGCCCTCACTTCCTTCGGTACAACTTCAAAGGGACTGAATGTGGATTTCACCAAAGGGACTAAAGCATAACAATAGGGCCATCAGCTTTCATCTACTCCTCTCTGAAGTCTCCCTTCCACCAACAGTGAGGAAAAAGGGGGTGGAAATGTAACGTCTGGGATTGTCACTGGAAAGATGGTGGGGTGGGGTGGGGCTGCTGGGGACCCCTTAAAACCTTGAACCGTAGGGCTTGGGCCCCAGGTCCTGTCTAGAATGCCTGCAACCATTTTCTCTTAATAAAGGATGCTTGTTGGAAGAAATATTCCAAGAGTTCTGTCTTCTTAAGATGCAAAGTGGGGTGGGTCCTTACAGGAGCACCCGCTATCATGTCTCCCCTATTTCTTCTTTTCTTTAGACTAGCCAAACCCAAGTCCTGCAGCTGTTCTTCCTATCTTTTAGTCTCCAGGCCTTGGATCATCTTAGTTGCTCTTCTCTGAATTTTTTCCAGACTCTCAACATCTTTTTTGTGATATGGTGACCAAAATTGGCTGCAGTATTCCAGGTGTTGCCTCGCCTGGGTTTTATAAAGTGGTACTAATACCTCACGTGACCTTGATTCTATAGTTCTGTAACTGAGTTGTGCTGGGTGTGAAATGTACAAAATAGATGTCTTATACAATTCAGGTCATGGCTGTCCCAAAGGTGTATTTTTTTTTTTTTGGCTTCCTGAAAAAAGCATCTTTGGGACAACCATGATCTGGATGACTGAGAATCTCCACAGACATTTAGCTATGCACTTTGGGATGAACACCCTCCGAATGCTGCGGGAGTATGAACGGATTTTCAGAAAACATTGCAGACTACAGGAACCATTTGCATTTCAGTTTGAAATTAAGACAACACAGACTCATCCCCAACAGCCTACGCCTGTCTCCAACAGGGAAGGGACCCAGGGCAGAAAACATCCTGCAGTCAAGAAGGCTCCACACCCATTTGAACCACTCAGGTGACCCTGAAGACACAGGTAAACTTCCATGGGTCCTCAAGGACTCTCTAAAAAGAACGCAAATGACCAGCTGTCTGCAGGGAGTATAAATCCTTCCATCCTCCACCATTCGGTCAGAGCTGAAGAAGCTTCTGGGATGAGAAGCGAAACGTCTTCAGAAGAAAAACAAGAAAATCCAGTTGCCTCCTAAAAAAATAGCACCTTGGGACTTTCATTCTTAACTCATTCAAAATATCCCCATTTTGCCTGTTGGCGTTTACAGCGATGAGACTCACATTTAGCCTGCTATTAAATGCAAGGGTCTCTGAAGTACATTTCACTGGGCCTGTAGCCAAAAATATGGGAACGTAGGATTCCAGAGGACATTGTAGTTGACATGAAGTGATAAAGGTTTAAGCTCCATCCTAATAAGTTTGTAGTATAAATGTATTTAATTTATTAAGTAGCGTCAATGCAATTAAACTTCAATTAAGTTAAACAATCATTGTAAACACTCCAGTGCTTATCCACCTCCCAGCATGTACTTATTTCTTTGTTCAGAGCCTTTGGACTAAATGGGTTGTTTACTTTTTCTCTAGTTCCATAAATAAAAAAAATATCTAGAAACATTGGGCACAAAGAATCGGGACCACACATTAAGTTCCAGTTAAGCTGATTCCTACACACACACGAGCCTGGTCAACTAATGGTCAGCACTAAACTGACACTAGATAACAGAATTCAAGAGGGGTTGGACTGAGACCATTTCTGGAAACATAAGGACTCTAGGCTGATTCCTCTCTTGACTCTGCCCCCAAGCTATGCTTGCTCTTCTCCTACAAAATATCTGTGTATTTAAATTTGAAGGAACAAGTAAGAAATTCTACCCCTTTTAAATGTGAGTCAATCGAGTAGCAGAAAGCACTAATCTAGAGCCATTTAATTGTGGGTACCGCCATCAATATAGCTCCTTATCTTTATCAGATGTTCTTCCTATATTCTTGCTAACATAATCACACATAGTTCTGTGAGAAGAAAAATCAGGTCCAGTTCCAAGCTGGGAGAAAGACCCTGAAAGCAAAATGGAGGCTGCAGGAAAGAAGGTCTCTGCTTATTTGGTAGCCATAAACTAAAATGGCAGCATCATGTTTCTGGGATGGCTGACAAATTAGGTTGGTGAATGCAAGGATTTTTATACAAGTTTTTTTTACAGCATTTTGTTATTTAGAGCACGGCTGTGGTACACTGGCACCTGATACACTGGCACCTGGCAGGTGATATGCGATGATCCTAGAAAAGTGATAGTGGGGGAGGGGAATGAGCTGAACTGGTAGCAGCACTGCACAAGGCTGAGCAAGAGATGATTGGAGCTGCAGGGCTGTCAGGGCTCAGCGGAAGTGCCAGGATCAGCATTTCTTCAGGGCTGTCAGGGCTCAGTGGAAGTGCCAGGATCAGCACCAGGTGCTACTGAGTCTGTGCAAAAGGTATTGAGTTAGGAGCTGAATTTTCAGTCTCAGCTTTGTCTCTGTATCTCTCTGTAAGAAGTCTTCATTGAGCTATGTTGCTGTAAAGAAGAATGTATGGTATTGTAAATATTTTGATACAAATATAAAAAGGTTATTCTGAATCAGCTAAATGCAGTCAACTGTGAGAGCTTCTGATTTATTTTTCACCAACAGAGAAATTAAAATTCTCTAACAGTTTCACTACTTTTAACTGCAAAGCAAATGAAGTAAAAAAAAAAAGAATGACTATTAGATTCATACAGGAGTAACAATGTGGTATAAAAATGAAGGAGGTTTATTTGACGCTGTTTTCTGCAAGCTAACTGTATATAAAACTGTACCCATATTTTTACGTTGCCATACATCATGCCCACAATGCAGTCTTTAAAAACCTGCAATATGGCTTCTGGTTACTTATTTACCTGGCTGGGGAATTCTGGGAGTTGAAGTCCACATGTCTTAAAGGGGCCAAGTTTGAGGACCCCTGCTTTACCCCTTCAAGTTTATCCCTTCTTTCCTAGTTAATGGATAATTAAATAGCCTTGAGCAGCTGGGATATGTTCCCGTAATATTTCTATCTGGCAAACCTTTTCTTTCCACTTTGTCATCTTGAGGACCAAAATTGCAGGGTAGCAAAGAGTTTTCTGAATCTCACCTTGCCATCTAACGTTCATCAAGATTTGTGCAGCTCCTGTCCCAACCATTAAGTCCCATTTGCCCTAAGTTATCAAACATACTTTACAGAATTATCCACATAACATTGGTGCTTGAGAAGGTACTCCGCTTCAGCAGAATTCAAAGAATTTTATTTAATTAAATGTACTTTTCTTGCTGATGGTACCACTACCAAGTAGAAGCACTTGCTGCTTCATTGACTCTGCCGTGAAGATCAATGAACCATTCTCTCCATTTTGTGACTTCTCAGAAAATGCTGTTCTTTATTAAGCTACATTGTACTTTATGAACCGTCCATGAAATAGCTTAAAGATTTTGTAAGTGCCTGGTAAAACCTATCAGATCTTATGCTCACTCAGAAAAAGCTGAGGTTGAGCTGGTGTGGCTATGGGGGGGTTTCTGAACTGGATGTGAAAAGGGTCAGTTTATAATCTGTTAGGTTTGGTTCTTTGATAACATCACAATAAGGAGAAGCATTAATGCCTCCAAGAATGTTCTGCAATATCTATAAGTGAACAATAAGAAAGAAAGAAAGAGAGAGAGAGAGAGAGAGAGAGAGAGAGAGAGAGAGAGAGAGAGAGAGAGAGAAAGAAAGAAAGAAAGAAAGAAAGAAAGAAAGAAAGAAAGAAAGAAAGAAGGAGGGAGGGAGGGAGGGAGGGAGGGAGGGAGGGAAGGAAGGAAGGAAGGAAGATAGATAGATTCTGGAGTAGACACATCTCTCCTGTCATTAATATAAAATTATTTAAAGTACCTGTCAGCTATCACCCTTATGCTTGATGTGCTTTGCTGTTATGTGGTGACAGATTACCATGAACTGTGGAGAGGGGGATGAGGAGGGTGAAGCTTGAGGAATTGAAAGTAGAAACTGTATCACCTCGTGATGCTGCCTCAAGGTTACCCATCTGGAAGAAGGAGGGAGTTGAAGATCAGGCTGGGCTTGGATACACTTCTCAGTTCTGGCTGCGCAATACTGCAATACACTTGTTCTCTAATAAAACTATACCCTTCTCAACAAATGGAACCAAGGGTCATTTCTATTTAGAGGTTCAATGGTGGCAGGGTGTGTGACAATATCTCTCAAGGAGAATTGTTGTTGTTCAGTCTCTAAGTCATGTCTTACTCTTTGCCACCCCATGGACCACAGCACGCCAGACCCCCTCCATCCTCCACTGTCTCCAGGAGTTTGCCCAAATTCATGTTCAACCGAGCAATGAAAGAAGCTAAGTATATTATCAGAAAATGTAATTGGGAAAATCTAGCTCAGAATAATCTTGATGGTTGAATTTACAGATCAAGGACATCCAGGATTGTTTAAACATCTAGCTTCTTTATTTTAAGGGTATTTTTTTTAATGAGTTATAGCAGATGCCCTAAACTGCATACGTTTAGAAGAGTACTAAACAAGGTTTCCTGAGTCTTAGTGTCATTGCGCCAATGACACTATCTAACCATCTTATCCTCTGCCGTCCCCTTCTCCTTTTGTTTTCCCTCTTTCCCAACACCAGGGCTTTTTCCAGTGAGTCTTCTCTTCTCATTTGGCGGCCAAATTATTTCAGCTTCAGCTTCAATATCTGTCCTTCAAAGAGCATTCAAGGAGAGTATTGCACCCCAAAATTCAAAGACGAACACTGCAAATAGCAAAGTATCCATGATTATTTGTGTGTGTGTGTGTCATAGATATAGTAAAACAGACCTTGAGGGGATAAAGTGCTGAAATGGTTTTATACTGATTCAGTGGTGATTTGAAAGGAATGATGAGAATAGATATATGCTTTGAGATATCTAAGAAGAATGTCCCACTATTACCAATTGAGTAGTACTAGGTTTGAGAACATTATCACTAACCCAAGGGAAATCAGCAGAGAAGCTGATATGCAGGTAAAGTAGTTACAAATTATGTAATTCACAGGAAAGGCACCTGATCTGCCTTATAAGAAATCCCAGGCTAGCTTTAGCATAGCAATATCTTTAACCTTGCAATGCTGATATGAAATAGGAGTCAAGGAAACCGCATACGCATTAAGTGAAAACTGACACCCAGACACAAGAGTGTTAGTGCCTTAAATTGCCCAGGGAGGCATTGTATTATGTTTTTCCACCAAGAGGCCTTTATGAGGAATTAATTGAAAGAGGAAAAAGTGAAACCGAGAAGGCTGATCTACTGAGACAGTTAAATTTTACAGAACATAGGTTGTCAGATGTACCGAGAGAAGATTTTATCCATCATTATATCTACCAGATTTTTGCTGCAAAAATACCAAGGATCACCAGATGGGGACAATGGGTTAATGTTTACAGATAGTCCTCAACTTACCAACATAACTGGGACCAGGATTTCTTTTGCTAAACAAGAGGGTTGTTTTAGGAAGTCACATCTGTTGCTAAACAAGATGGTTGTTAAGTGGGTATAGGGGAACCGCTTGCCTCCAGAAGATGTGGATACTCCATCACTGGAAGCTTCCAAGAAGAGGCTGAAATGGTATAGGATCTCCTGCTAGAGCAAGGGGCTGGACTTGAAGACCTCCCAGGTCGCTTCCAACTCTGTTATTCTGTAAAATCCCTCAAAATGCAGTTGAGGTGCTACAGACGTGTCCTACCTCCCACTGAAGACAACGTGTGAATAATCAACACATGGGGAAAAACTCACTTTTTGCTCAATTCCATATCTATATATTGGAGGTGGAAATCCATGGGGAGGGGGTTGAATAATTGATAAACCCCCATCTCAAATTGTCCCTTTCTCTATTGGGTTCCACCAGGCCTTCACAAGTAAGAACACAGCCCTACAACCGAGCAATGAAAGAAGCTAAGTATATTATCAGAAAATGTAATTGGGAAAATCTAGTTCAGAATAATCTTGATGGTTGAATTTACAGAGCAAGGACATCCAGGATTGTTTAAACGTCTAGCTTCTTTATTTTAAGGGTATTTTTTTAATGAATTATAGCAGATGCCCTAAACTGCATACGTTTAGAAGAGTACTAAAGAAGGTTTCCTGAGTCTTAGTGTCATTCTGTGAAACCAAAAAGGTAAATGATAATTGTCACCAGAATATGATGGTCCCTTTTAAGTGTATCACGCCCCCCCAAATATCCTAAACCTAGGTCTCTGACAGTCATGTTGTAGACTTCAGTTTCTGCTGCTTTAAAACCAGCAAACTAATGATTTTTTTTTAAAGTTTAAGAAGAGACATGCTGCTACTTGGAATTGATAAGCTTCTTTCTCCCAGAAAACATCTAAAGAAAAATGTATCTTTCCAGTAAAATGTGCTAAAGTATCGACCTAAATTTGCCCATTTTAGGAACTGAACACCAAAGATATTTCAGCACCTGTAAAAAAAGGAAAGCAAAAAGAGCTTACATTGCTGTGGAATCACATCATCACATCCTCCAAATGGGAGTTTGATTTTAGTTAAGGCCATAAGTAAAATCAAAACTGCATTGTTACTGCATTGATTACAATGAAACTGAAAACGAGCGACAAATATTTCCCACCATTTACAAAGCCATGTAATTTTAGCTTAATTGTTGTATCCTAGCTGGCTGCCTTGAGGGATACGAAAGTGTGTAGCAATTTACAGTTAGAATTTTAGCGCATGGGGAGGGCACAAGAAGGAGGTAGAAAGATGGGAGAGCATGGTTAAGAGTGTGGTCCTTCCCAGCCAATTTCGAATGTATTAATAAGTGCCATGACTTAGTTGCAAAGATTTATTGGATGAATTAGTGATAAAAGGAAACCAGGCTACCACACAACACAGTGGCTGGAAACCATCATAGCTGAAACCAGCAAGAGCATAGAAAAACCCAAAGGAACAGGGCAAGATCCAAAGATGCGGAGAGAACTGGCCCGTAGAATTGCCAAGAGTCGGACATGACTGAATGGATAACATCGTCTTCATTTGATGATAACTGCAGCTAGGCAATGCTTTGACTCATTAGACACCTTTACTTAATTTGTCCCATTTCAAAGTTGTAAGGACAGAAGTGGCACAGCCCCCATTAAGCAGAATGGGGGGGGGCACAGTCATCAAGATGTAATTTTTTGTTATGGCAAACTTTTCCACTACTTTAAGAACCAGAGGAAAGGGTTTCAATCAGATCTGAAGAAGAGGAAGAAGGAAAAAAAACATGTTCTGTTGAAACCAGCGTAGCAAGTTTTAATATCAATTTAAACATAGCAACAGCACTTAGGCTTACAGACCGCTTCACAGTGCTTTACAACACTCTCTAAGCAATTGACAGAGTCAGCCTAAGGCCCCAAACAATCTGGGTCCTCATTTTACCAACTTTGGAAGGATGGAAGGCTGGGTCAACCTTGAGCCGCTCAGAATCAAACTCCTGACAGTGGAGCAGTGAATTAGCCTGCAATACTGCATTCTATTTGCCTTTTGGTACTGCCCATGGGGTTTCAAATACTTTGGCCACCTAATGAGAAGGAAGGACTCCTTGGAGAAGAGTCTCACGCTGGGAAAGATGGAGGGCAATAGAAGAAGGAGACGACAGAGAATGAGGTGGCTGGATGGAGTCACTGAAGCAGCAGGTGTGAGCTTCAATGGACTCCAGAAGATGGTAGAGGACAGCAAGGCTTTGAGGAATGTGGTCCATGGGGTCGCAATGGGTCAGACATGACTTTGCAACTAACAACAACAACTGCATTCTAACCACTGTGCCACCATGTCTCCTATCAAGCCTTTTTTTAAAAAAACAAAACAAACCAAAAGCATTTTAGTTTCTTTTCAGCAATATCTAGCTTGATGGGACATTGATAAATAATAACCTATCTGTCCAGGTGGGTGGGAGGTCTCGCTACCTCTGAAAATTGGTTTTTGAGGTGGTTATCATAATATTCGATACTACTATGTAGGTAAGTGGATGATAAATGGATGGAAACTAATCAAGGAGAGAACCAACCTAAAAATAAGGAGAAATTTCTTGACAGTGAGGACAATTAATCAATGGAATGGCTTGCCTGCAGAGGTTGTGGGTACTCCATCACTGGAGACTTTCAAAAAGAGACTGGACAACCATTTGTCTAAAATAGTACAGGATCTCCTGCTTGAGTGGGGGTTGGACTAGAAGACCACCCAGATCCCTTCCAGCTCTGTTATTCTGTAAAACATCTTTGACGGAGAGGACTGAGAAAGTACTACAAGTGGGAGTGCAGGATTTGATCTGAAATGAAGCAAAATACAGGTCAGAGTGTTTTCCGTATTTGGCAAGAAGGATCCATCCATCATCTAAATGAGACTCCTGTCAATCTTGGCTTGAACTGAACAGTTGCCCAGATGCCTTTGCAGCTAAACACTGCTCCCTTTGCAAGCTCGGTTTTTCCCTTTTTAATTTCCACATTATTACAGAGCTACAAATCAGACACCACTGCCAACAATGTTAATTGGTTAGCTGTTGTGCTTGAAATTATGTATTTGCTAGAACAATATGCCACAATGATTGGGTGAAATATCGTAATGGTGCCTCTGTTTCCAAGGAATCCACCTCCAGCCAATTTTTTTAATGAATAAAATGTGAGGTTTGCAAGTCTCCAGAACTGAATCTTATCAGCTCACAACTCATGTTTCTGATGAGGTTGGATTGGCAGACAGCTTTAATTGAGAGTGGATCTACGCCCCGCAGATCCTTCCAGCATTTATTTTGTGGCTTTCTGAGACTCCCTAAAGTGGATGGACCAATTTTTTTTTTTTTTTTTGCATTTTGTCAATAGGCGAAATGAGTTATTTAAATGTGGAGTCCTTTACAGCAGAGTTCCACAACCTTTCCATCCAGGTTAGCATCCTGGAGGATGGGAAGGGGGAAAGAGGGGATGTTTTGTGAGAGGGGCAGGCACTGTATTCACACAAATGAGGGCGCAGGTGTCTGTGATGCTCGTGTGAGTGAGACACAGAGTGCCCAAAACATTTGCGCAAGTGGGACCGCGAGCACCCTGAACTCATATGAGTTAGTCCCCGAGTGCCTGCGATGCTTGCACAAATGAGGCCACAAGCCCCGACAACGCTCGAACGAGTAAGACCCCAAGCACCCGCAGCACTCTCGTGAGTGGGGCTGTGATGACCTAGGGCACAGCACAGAGGGAATGCAGTCAGCTGGCAATTCAAACCCCCTTTAATTGCTCCAAATTTTCCCCAAATGCTCCCACATTTCTGACAAGCCTCCAAACACAGGACGACAGACACACCACTGGCTGCAGGTAGCCTCACACACAGTCTGACTAAGAGAGGAATCTAGAGATAAGAAAGAATGACACATATATCATAAACCTAACGAGTATGTATGAATACATGCTTGCCTGAGCAGTTTCAAAAGGGAAGCCAAAATACAGTCCAAGAACTTTGAACATCCAAGCAATGTTGTCAGCCAGTCCAATGGTCAGAGAGTCCAGGCTTCCAAGCAGAAGTCACAGAACAAGAGATCAGCAACAACACACACAAAACTCCAAGGAGTCAGTCAGCGTTTGTTCCTGACAAATGCCTCTCCCCAGAGCATCTCCTTAAATCTCAGTCTCCAGGTATGCCTTGTGGAGAGGGGCGGAATACTCTTCTCCTGAGTAGCTGAGCCTGCCTGCCTTGTTCCCTCCTTCTCTCCACTCTCCGTGCTCTAGGATCAGGTGGGGGTGGCCCTTGCTCATCATTTGAACTCTGTCACTCTTTTTTTTAAATATATAAAATTCTTTTATTAAAACAATCAACATTGAACATAAAAACATATTGTGCAGCAATCATCATGGCACCTGATATACAATACTAAGTATTAGTCATTGAAAACGTCTGAATTAGTAAGCCTTTTTCCACTCCTCGCGTCTAGCCTCAACTATACTCCTGTTACACTTTGTTTGATTGGTGTTTCTCTTATCTGGTTCCATATTAATGTGATCAACATTAAACCAAAGATCCTATTGCTAAACAATCATCCTAGAACATAGCATACAACATTAGGTATTAATCTTTGTAAACATCTGTTTTAGTAAACGTTCTTCCCTCCTCCCTTCCCTCTTCAAGTATACTCCGAGTACCTTTTGTTTGGTTGGTGTTTCTCTATATATATATCCTCTTGTCCCACTCCTGAAGTGCCCTGGCCTGCCTCGGCCTGTTCTTCCCCACATTCCTCTGAAGCTACAGACCCCTCTCCCTCAGCCTCCATAGGGTCCCCCATTCCAGCTCATTTTCCTCTGCAGATTCAGACTCCGACAGAGGCATGACAGGGGCTGTGCACGCAGCCCACAGGTTGGGGATCTCTGCTTTACAGGATACCAACAGAAGATAACATTTGTAGCTCAGACTTGAATTGAGAGGTTCTTGGTGCTCTCTGAGCTTGGTGATTTTCTTGCAGATGTTTCATTACCAAACTAGGTAACATCATCAGTGTAAGTGAGTGTGGAGTTGCTGTCTGTTTATATGCAGTAGATTGTCCTACCAGTGTTATCCTACCAGTCTGATTTTCTCCTTGCTAGGGTCTTGATTAGATCATTGTTGTCTACTTGATTGTTTATCTGGTATCAAACCCTGATTATCTGGGTGTTGGTTATGGGAGTGGATGTGTAGAACAAATATTTTTTTTCCCGTTGAGTTCTTTAAGCCGTGTGGGTGTATAGCCCTTCATGTTCCACAAAAAGCTGGCAGTAGCCCTATTAACTGAAATAGTGCAGTGCTGATAGAGAAAATTAGGACCTGGAGAGGCATGATAGCAGGATTCCAGTGTCTGAGGGGCTGCCACAAAGTAAAAGGGATCAAAGCACCAGAAGACAAGTAACAATGGATGGAAACTAATGAAGGAGAGAAGCAACCTGGAATTAAGGAGAAACTTTTTAACAGTGAGAACAATTAACCAATGGAATAGCTTGCTTGCAGAAGTTGTGGGTGCTCCATCACCGGAAGTTTTTAAGGAGAGAATGGACAGTCACTTGTCCGGAATAGTATAGGATCTCCAACTGTATTCTGATTGATTGATGATTCTAGAGCTATCACAACAATCTTAAAGAAGTATTTACTAAATATTTTATATTCCTCATTTTTACCAGTAGAAGAGTAACAGGCAGAGAAGCATGTGTCATCAAGTCCAAGACCCCCTTAGTCCATCATTTTCTCTTTACAATTAACAATCAATGTTTCTGGGGTGCTCACAAGCAGGAGACCTGAAACATCTCCATCATTTTATCCTCTGAAACTGGTATTTGAAGACATGTTGCCTTCAACCTAGAGTTAATTTCAGGGTCAAAAATATTTTTTTCCTGTGAATTTGCCTAATCCTGTTTTACAGTCTTCTAAATTAGGGGCTATTTGTTAACTCTTCTCCTGAGTTATTCCTGTAGTTTAACCTATAGATTTGAAAAGTGGGTGTCTCTGTATGAATGCACAGGTCCCTGTACACAGTGCAATGGGGGGGCAAATGTTAAGTAATCTGGAATTACAGGTGTAGCAGCGTATGTGCCTTGCTAAACTTAGAGGCTCTGTTGTGTGTGAATCTGCTAATTTTGTAAATCTGCATGATTGATTCAACCTGTCTTGTGTTCTATTTTCATGGGCAATGAATGCAGAACAGGCTGGCTTGAACACTTAGAAATGGGACACTTTTTTTGAGTCCTCCCTTCCTGAGATTTAGATCTGTAAAAACAATTAGAATGCATGGATTTTGTGCACCAAAAAAACCCCAAAAGTAGCAGAGAATGACATTATCAACAATCAGAAGTTGATTTGCAACTATTCTTTTAATACCCATTCAAAGACACAGCAGCACTGAAAAAAAAATGACTTATGCCCAGAACAGAATAGAATAACAGAGTTGGAAGGGATCTTGGAGGTCATCTAGTCCAATCCTCTGCTCAGGCAGGAAACCCTATACCATTTCAGACAAATGGCTGTCCAGTCTCTTAAAAAACTTCCAGTGTTGGAGCATTCACCGCTTCTGGAGGCAGGTTGTTCCACTGGTTAATTGTTCTCACTGTCAGGAAGTTTCTCCTTAGTTCTAGGTTGCTTCTCTCCTTGATTAGTTTCCATCCGTTGCTTCTTGTCCTGCCTTCAGGTTCTTTGGAGAATAGCTTGACTCCCTCTTCTTTGGGGCAGCCCCTGAGATATTGGAAACACTGCTATCATGTCCCCCCTCGTCCTTCTCTTCGTTAAACTAGACATACCCAATTCCAGCAACCGTTCCTTGTATGTTTTAACCTCCAGTCCCCTGATCATCTTTGTTGCTCTTCTTTGCTCTCTTTCTAGAATCTCAACATCTTTTTTACATCAGGGTGACCAAAATTGGATCAGTATTCCAAGTTTTAGTAGGGGCCCAAGTTGGTACTTATGACTGTTGCAGCATCCCATGGACATGTGATCAAAATTCAGGCATGTATTTACAACAATTACACCATTCCATGACATGTGATTGCTAATTGCAATCATCCCCAACCAGCTTCCAACAAGCAAAGTCAATCGGGAAAGCTGGATCCCCTTAATGGCCTCATGACTCAACAACTAAACAGATTTAACAGTTCAGTGATTAATTTAACAACCATAGCAAAAAAAAAAAAGTTGCAAAAATCGGATGCAACTTATTTGATAACCAGCTTGCTTACCAACAGAAATTCTGGTCCCCATTTATAATCATAAATCAAGGACTATTTCTATATGAATATGTCCATTTTAGTTCTTCTGTTTTTCCATTTGCCTCGCTGCAAATGCAGTTTGATCTGTTTCTATGTCAGAAATCCCAATAAAATGTGTTCATATAAACATAAATATTGTTTCTAATGTATGCGTTCTTTCATACACGTCTTGCAATCTATACTTCTTCATTTCCCCCCCCATATATGAATTTGGTGCGCATTTTCTTCAGTACATAGTATCTGTTTCACTCTGCATAAATTTTAGAGCTATTAGATCTGTCACCTAGGATTTTCTAAATTCATTCTCTTTCTAGTAAGCGGAGCTGTGATTCCATTTCAGAAATGAAATTGTACTTAGAAAGTCCCAGTGGATTTGCAAGCAAAATTGAGATTGCTCAAAAAATGCATAGAGTCAACATTCCTGCAGTAGCCAACCCAAAGAGCTGAAAATGTGTTTACTATTATTGTGAAAGTGTATTGATTCGTGCAAAGGAAAACAGGTTGGTATAGACTGTTTTAAAACTGTTCTTCAACTGAAGCTGAAGTCAGATTAATCACAGTTTCTAGCATTTTTATCCAAGTTCAAAAATTACTCATGTATCTCTGTTTCTTTTCTGGGCGTAAACTGAGTTAACCTATATTTTTGATTCATAATTTATTTTTGTCTAGTGCAACCCCTGAATTCCAACAGAATAACAGAACAGCCATCTATCTATTCAAGCTCTTAGATGCATTCACTAGATTTTTTTTTAGAAAAAATTACCATTGCAGCATTAATTTCTACCAGTTGTATGTTGTTGTATTTGCATAGAAAAGGTCTGAATTGTTCTCACTGTCAGGAAGTTTCTCCTTAGTTCTAGGTTGCTTCTCTCCTTGATTAGTTTCCATCCGTTGCTTCTTGTTCTGCCTTCTGGTGCTTTGGAGAATAGCTTGACTCCCTCTCTTCTTTGTGGCATTTCCCCCCCCCCCAAAAAAAAATAGTGGAAGACTGCTATCATGTCATCCATTGTCCTTTTTTTTTCACTAGGCTAGACATACCCAATTACTGCAACAATTCTTCATATATTTTACCATTCTTCATATGTTTTATTATTTTTGCAATTTGATTGCCATTCATTCAATTTTAAATAAATAAAAGAATCTCAGCATAATGGTTTTGTAGTATTCGTTCACTAATATATTTGAGGACATCCATTCTTTTTGGCACCCCCTTCCGTTTATAAACAGAACTTGGCCAGCATTGTAAACAATTTAGTTAAACAATTAACCAGTGGAACAACCTGCCTCCAGAAGCGGTGAATGCTCCAACACTGGAAGTTTTTAAGAAGAAACTGGATAGCCATTTGTCCAAAATGGTATAGGGTTTTCTGCCTGAGCAGGGGGTTGGACTAGATGACTTCCAAGGTCCCTTCCAACTTTATTATTATTGTTATTGTTATTGTTATTGTTATTGTTATTGTTATTGTTATTGTTATTGTTATTGTTATTGTTATTGTTATTGTTATTGTTATTGTTATTGTTATTGTTATTGTTGTTGTTGTTGTTGTTGTTGTTGTTGTTATTATTATTATTACAAGATACTGAACTAAAGCAGGTTTCAGTCCCCAAGATATTGCTGAAAATACAAACCTTTGCAGTCAAATTCAGCATTCCCAGTAGAGGATACTGGCATATGTAGTTTAACAGCATGCAGAGGATACACAGCAAATTCCCTTCCCTTGAGCCAGGAAGATATTCATTTATTGGGAAAAATAAGTCCCAAAACTTTTTTGGGTGCAGTTTTATTCTGCTTCTGCAGTGATCTTTGGCTCCTAAGCCATTAGCTCTCACCAGTAGTGACAATACCTATTTATTTAACATGGAGGAGAACAGCTTGAGACTTTGAGTCTGTGAAGCCGTAGTGTTCTTTCGTCATGCTACAGCTACCTGTGCTGGATATTTTGTGACCCAGTTGGAATCACTTAGGGCTAAAATTATGATAATCCTCTCAAGCAAGACTAGCCATGGATGAATTCTTCCGGATTCATTCATTCATTCTGGAAGGTTTACGTATCCAGCCAAGGTGGAATCAGGGGAAGGAAGAGGAAAGCAGTGACATGACAGCTGTTTCCACAACTTAGAAAAAATAAGACACAGAGGCTGATGGCTAGCTTAACGGAAAGAAAATGTACTTGTAGAGGACAGTGCTTATTTCCCCCCCCCCCAAAAAAAGGATTAAAAAAACACTTCAGGATGTCTTTGCAGGAAGGAGGAGCAACTAAAGAATCTGATATTTCCTTGAGGTTTCAGACTCTAAAATTTGAAGCTAACTTCATGCAAATAAACAGTAGTCCAAGATCAACATATGGATTTCAGCACTAAATGCACACACACACAAAAAAATTCTCTAAAGGTCGGGACTTTGAGCAGGCTTGGATGTTACAAGGGAATCATGATTTTAAGCCTTTGAGGACTTTAGGAACCACAAGGGCATCCACAGTGGAACGTAGTCACTGAGATATTAAATCTTCCGTATAAAGAGCACACGCAAAGTATAAATCTAGAACATTCAGTTGTTGAACTTCACAGGGTTTGTTTGGCAACAAAGCTGCATTTCGTTCATCCGTTGAATTTTCTTCAATGGACAGAGCTACGGTGCTCAGCAGACTAAGATAGCAGTTTCAAACCAAGCTTACTCTCTTATAGAAAGTGCAACATGGGTTGATGTAGGCAGCTAGTGCATTTAATATGTAGTTTATATCTAATTTGAAGCTAACTTCATGCAAATAAACAGTACTCCGAGATCAACGTATGGATTTGGGCACTAAACGCACACACCCCCAAAAATCTCTATTTTTTATTTCGAGCTGGCTTGGATATTACACGGGAATCATATGTGGCAGTTAATTTCCCTGAGTATCGTCCAGAGATGTGACAGTTCAGATCCTTTATTTGCAATCCAATGGTCTTCCATTTGTGGTTCAGATCCTGTACTTGCCATCCAATCCACGTCTTCCATTTGTGTTCCATTACTTTGCTGCTGTTATGTTTTCACTTCCCATTTCTCCGTATTATTGTTGTGATTCACCAAGAGTAGCCCCATGGCGAGATTTATTTATTTATTTATTTATTTATTTATTCATTCATTCATTCATTCATTCATTCATTCATTCATTCATTCATTCATTATTTATTTATTTATTTATTTATTTATTTATTTATTTATTTATTTATTTATTTATTTATTTATTTATTTATTTAATATGCCGCCCTATTCCGGAGAACTCAGGGCGGCTCACAACATGATAGAAATCACAATAAAATACATAAATATAAATATATAAATATAAAAACCCCAAAGTTAAAAAAAAGAAAAACCAATCATTCCACAAACATACACACAAACATACACTGGCTAGGGGCAAGGTGTTAGCTGGCCCAGGCCTGCCGGCAAAGGTATGTTTTAAGCAATTTACGAAAGGCGGAGAGGGTGGGGGCGACACGGATAGGCAATGAATAAAATTCAACAAATAAACTACAGCTAAATCATAAATTTGCTCTTTTGGCAAAGCAACACCCAGGGCAAACATCACAAAAACATTGCGGTCCTGCAAAAGAGGCTTAAACATCTGGAGTGAGATTGATCCTTTCTTTATATGTTGTCTTAGAAGGCAAGCCAGAATGAAATGTGTTTATTTCAATCTTAGTGTGATAGGCAAAGCCACATCTTAGGTTTTGACTTGTCAGATGTGTAATCAAGCTATTAAAGTGTTGTTCAGCAAGTTGTAATTGAAAGAAGCTGCAGGTTTATGTGATGTGTAAACGCAATCTCTAGGCCCAATGTACTGAGACTGCATTCACCAGCAAAGTTAAGCTGGGAGTAAAATAACTGCCTTGAGTTATTTATAAAAATAATAAAGTTGGGATGCAAATGAATGAATAAATGAATTGGTTTCTGTACTTTTTTTTTTGTAAACCACCCAAAACTGCTGGAAGATGGGCAGCCTATAAAAATGACCTAATAACAACAACCACAGCAATAATAATTATTCCTATTTGTGTGGGTGTTTGGTGTATTGTATTACTCAAGCCCACCCGATTTGGTTAGTTCAAGATCCTGTGCATTGCGTGATTCCTCCAGACTGGGTTAATACTACTACTACTACTACTACTACTACTACTACTACTACTAATAATAATAATAATAATAATAATAATAGTAATAATAATAGTAATAATAGTAATAATAGTAATAGCAATAGAGAAG
Organism: Bothrops alternatus; assembly: GCA_034064705.1. Lineage (NCBI taxonomy): Eukaryota > Metazoa > Chordata > Lepidosauria > Squamata > Viperidae > Bothrops > Bothrops alternatus. The sequence continues at coordinate 202,534 of JARGCV010000505.1, read as the reverse complement.
ATAACAAAATACAAAGACCTACAAATAGAAATAGAAAGACTGTGGCAAAGGCAAGCAACGATAGTACCAATAGTCATAGGTGCCTTGGGTGAAATCCCAAAACAACTGGAGCACCACTTGAACACGATCATCGGCATTGACAAATTCACTATTAGTCAATTGCAAAAGATGGCCTTACTAGGAACTGCTTCCATCCTGTGATGATATCTGTAATACCATCAAACATCCACATCTGCCTATTCCAGGTCTTTGGTAAGGACTCGATAGGTAGACAAAATGTCAAATCCAGTCTGAACATCTGGCTGATTGTGCGATGATTAATAATAATAATAAAGTTGGAAGGGACCTTGGAGGTAATCTAGTCCAACCCTGTGCTCAGGCAGGAAACCCTATACCATTTCAGACAAATAGCTGTCCAGTCTCTTCTTAAAAACTTCCAGAGTTGGAGCATTCACAACTTCTGGAGGCAGGTTGTTCCACTGGTTAATTGTTCTAACTGTCAGGAAGTTTCTCCTTAGTTCTAGATTGCTTCTCTCCTTGATGAGTTTCCACCCGTTGCTTCTTCTCCTGCCTTCTGGCGCTTTGGAGAATAGCTTGACTCCCTCTTCTTTGTGGCAGGGTTAATTCATTGCAAGGTTAAACATGTTGCATGCACATAGTCCATACATAAGTAGGAAGTGGGGGGTTTTTTTAAAAAAAAATTCTACCATATGGCAGACTTGTTGTCTTTTTCTCTTAGCATAGTTTGATAAGGATAAGGAATAAAAGCAATTTTTGTTTGTTTCCCGTAAGAAAAGGCTAACGAGCAGATTATGCAGCAATAAATGTTGTTTTCATGGTAATGGGATAATAGCCATTGATGTGCAAGCCAAACGTGGTGAGTTTATTGTTTTCTATTGTCTGATTGTTGGAATGGCAAAGCATCAAATTGGATGATACAACGGACGACGTTAATTTTAAAGCCTTCCTGGCGGATTTTCGGAGGCTTTGAAATTTCTCTTTACTTAATATTAATCTCTTTAAGCACCCATTGGTTGCATTAAAACCAAAGCTGAGTCTGTTTTTGGCAAGGTCTCAAGTCACTTGGGCTTTTATTTCGATTTTAGCTAGTTTTTTAGTTCTATTGATGGGTTGTTTTTTTTCACGTTCAGTTTCCACTGAGAAGTAACAGCTACAGTAGTGGCCAAAAGTGTGGAAACCTTTTGGGAAAAGTGTATTTTTGAGGTTGGATGGCTAATAACACCACTTTTTTGGGGGGGAGTAGTACCATAAAATTATATATCAATGGAAAGATAATTTAATCAAGAATGTAATGCAACATAGTTTGTTCAATTATCTCTACTGTATTCTATGAAAAGTTATAGCCAAAGAACCAGAAAAAGGAAGCACAACTTGCTTAGGTTGATCTCAGGGAGCTTTCCTTCATCTGATGGTAGCCAATGAGGGTGAGTGTTTAGAGAGCCAATCGGGTGTCATCTTGTTTTGGCCATGAGCCAATCAGATCACAGCAGGATTCAGTGATTGATGTCATGTATTGAAGCTGAGAGGAGGACATTTGTCAGTGTGTTATGGGATCGCTATCAAGTTGGTTGGGTTTTTTTGTGTTCTTTCATTGAGTGAGCTTGTAAAACGTAATAAAATTAAATTCATGGTGCAAAGAGTTGAGTGGTTGCCCAGAAAGTGATGTAAAATAGTATTATGAAGTGAAAAAGGCTACAGTTATAAAGAAATTAGAAGAAAAATGGGTGGAAACTTAACCCAAGGTGGCATTTCTACGGTACACTTTTCCCAAAAGGTTTCCACAATTTTGGCCAGTACTGTAAGTAAAAACAGACAACTCTGTGTGCGTGCGTGTGTGCATGCAGCTGAAGAAAAGTATGGAATCAAATAATTCCCCTCAACCTGAATATTTAGTGTTCACTCATATATTGTTAATGAACACTTGGACCATTTGCAGAGTTTGACTATGTAGCTTGAGAGTTCTTCTTTCAACTACTTAAGCAAAGAATCTGTTTTAAATCTCTTAAACTGAGTAGATCAGGGATTTCTAACATGCCCCTTCTGTATTCATTACACATTTCAACATGTAGCTACAAATACTCTTTAGCAAAACCTCTTTTTCCAAACACAGATGCTCATTTGTTGCTAAGAAAGGGGGGGAGGGAGTTAATTCTTCTCATAAAGGATGAGATAAAAAGAGACAATCTGTATTCCCCCTCCATAATTTTATCATTAGCTCTGACAGTAATAAAAAACTGTGTTTCTCTCCTGCTTGGATATTAATTAAGAAGTGAAAAGTGGAAGCCACAGTATGGAGTCCTTGGTGTTCTCTGAGCTTGCTTATTTCCTTGTAGACATTTCTTTAACCCACTAGGTAACAGCATCAGTGCTAGTGAAGTTTGTTCCTCTGTTTATATACAGTAGCTATCCTATATGTAGTTAACACTGGAAGGGCAAACTACTGTATATAAACAAGAAATAAACCCCACACTCACTCACACTGATGATGTTCCCTAGTTGGGTAATGAGATGATATACAGTAGGTTCTCCTGCTTGAGCAGGGGGCTGGACTAGAAGACCTCCAAGGTCCCTTCCAGATCTATTCTGTACGAAGATTTTCCTAAGGCAGAATCCCTAAAGTTGCATGATTAGTTCTCAGAAGGGTACAAAACATCTCGTGTTAACCTTCCTTGAAACCCCTGCACAGCTTGATCTAACAAATTGGAACATAATAAAAACTTTGGCTCCTTACTAACAATCCCAAATTTGTCGGTGTTCACCAAGGAGCCCTTTTCTTTCGTGGATTTTAATTGTCCAGGAAAATACAGCGTTGTGCCCGTGATTGCACAATACAATTAATATGATTTCACCCTATTCATCAGTCTAAATAAAACGTGGGGTTCGGATAAGCTCTTAATTATATTGTTGTTAATTCGGCGCACATGCTTTATGGCTTTTAAATGTGTTTTCAAACGACGCGATTAAAGCTCTGGAGCTTGACAATTGCTCAGCTTAAACAAAGTCAGAAAGTTTTAGGCTTAGGCATCTTCAGAAGCTGCACGGCAGACGTTGGTTGCTTCTCAGTGGTGTGTAAAAGACTAAAGTGTTTTGAATTAATTCCCCCTTGCAGCCATTCTTCCCAAAGGAAAAAAATGTACAGGGCTACCTTTTGTGACAATTTACGTACAAGCTACAACTGGCTTGGATTAAAAGCATCACATACTTTGCTACTGATTTTAAGCTTTTGAGAACAGAACTTTTGGAACCACAAGGGCACCCACAGTGGAACGTAGTCACCGAGATATTAAATCGTCTGTATAAAGAGCACACGCAAAGTATAAATCTAGAGTATTCAGTTGTTGAACTTCACAGTGGTCGTTTGGCAACAAAGCTGCATTTCTTTCACCCATTCTCTTCAATGGACAGAGCTACAGTGCTCAGCAGACTAAGATAGCAGTTTCAAACCAAGCTTACTCGCTTATGGAAAGTGCAACATGGGTCGTGCATTTAATATGTAGTTCGGATCTGTTATTTCCTACTACACACTCCGCTTCTTGTAACATTGATCCAGAAGAAAAGATGAACTGGAAAGATCCAGCCTAGAACTATTTCAGTAATTTCCACTACCACGTGGTAAGTACCTGGATGGTAAATGGATGGAGACTAATCAAGGGAAGAAGCAACCTAGAAATAAGGATAAATTTGCTGACAGTGAGAACAATTTATCAGTGGAACATCTTGGCTTCAGAAGTTGTGGGTGCTCCATCACTGGAGGTTTTTAAGAAGAAATTGGACAACTATTTGTCTGAAATGGTACAGGGTCTCCATACCCTATACCATTTCAGACAATTGGTTGCCCAGTCTCTTCTTAAAACTTCCAGTGCTGGAGCATTCACCGCTTCTGGAGGCAGGTTGTTCCACTGGTTAATTGTTCTAACAGTCATGAAATTTCTCTTTAGTTCTAGATTGCTTCTCTCTTTTGTTAATTTCCATCCGTTACTTCTTGTCCTGCCTTCAAGTGCTTTGGAGAATAGCTTGACTTCCTCTTCTTTGGGGCAGCCCCTGAGATGTTGGAAGACTGCTATCATGTCACCCCTAGCTTTTGAGCTAGATTCTTTTCTTGCAGACATTTCATTACTCAAACTAGGTGCACTGATGATATTACATAGTTAGGATCATGAAACGTCTGCAAGAAAACAAGCAAGATCAAAGATCCTTCCCCCACAAGGACCTCTCATTTCACCTCTGAGCTACAAATATTCTCCTTTATTGGCTATCAGTTCTGGGGTGCAAACGTCCAATTGACCATTAGATGGAAGCAAAACTTTTTGTGTAACTGGAATTTGCAGAATTTTCTCTAACTGAAGTTTTCCAAGATTCCTGGATTCATCCAGAGCATTTTGAGTCTATCTGTTTAGGAAGAATTGTGGGTTTTTCATGCATGGAGAGATGACCAGCTCAGATAAAACAGACTGTTTTCACGTGCATTTAATTTCCATTTTTATATAGTTTTCCATAAAGCAATTGGTAGTTGGCTATGAACATACTCAGCTGTAATTTGTGTTTGGGCTAACTTAATGCGACAATAAACTTGTTGAAATAAGTAGGGCAAGGCAATCATAATTAAGTAATTTATGTTCTATTATGATAACACACACACATGTACAGAGAGAAACACACACACACATACACTTGAACCAGCTGTATTTTTAAAATCAGTTTCTGATATTTTACTAACATTGTCCTTTCTCTTGCCTTTCTCCTTTGTTTCCATGCTTCCCTTGGTACAGCTCACCATTTAGGAATCGAATTTATGGGTAAGTTTCTCATTTTCCTTTTTTATTTTGTATATCGGATTTGTTTGTTGCACTGAGCAAACCATTTTCCCTGGGAGAGCTCAAATAGCTGAGGCAGGGGTGGGGGAGGAAATGTATAGGAATATTCCCTAATTATGCTGCTGGAACAATGGCTGTGCAATAAATAGGATGCCTTAAGTGAAAATGATTGACCCCAATCCACACAGCTTTGTTGTCAGCTGGTGACCAGATTGTGTTTCTCAATCCTTTATCTACAAACATACATGGGCTGTAATTTGAAGATTGTTTATGTTTTATTTCATTGTTTTGTTTTTTGATCCCCGGAGTGAAGCTAAAATGGCGTAGTGTTGAAACAGAGAAAGAAACTCAAGACTTCTCCATCATGATTCTCTTTGATATAACAAGAATAGAGAGAAAGCTCCAGGCTTTCAAGAGTCTGTTATTATATCTTCTAGTGGTAGAGATCCAGTGAGTCGTGGGGTTTGTTTCTTGACCTGGCCTATCTTGAAAGGTTGGTCTCGGTCTTGAAACCCTGATCAATTTTCTCTCTCTCTTTCTTATACCTAAGAGAATCAAAGTGGGGCAAATTTCAACCTTTTTCTCACCCCTTCCTCTCTTTCAGAGCTAAATTAATGTTTCCATACCTGCTCCTGCATTCCTTCTTCAAGATTGTAGATTGGATTGGATTGGATTGGGTTGGGTTGGGTTGGGTTGAGTTGCATTGGATTGGGTTGGGTTGGATTGGACTAGATTGTATTGGATGGGTTGGGTTGGGTTGGGTTTGGTTGGGTTGGATTGAGTTGAGTTGAGTTGGGTTGGGTTAGATTGGATTGGATTAGATTGGAGTGGGCTGGGCTGGGCTGGGCTGGGCTGGGCTGGGCTGGGCTGGGCTGGGCTGGGCTGGGCTGGGCTGGGCTGGGCTGGGCTGAGCTGAGCTGAGCTGAGCTGAGCTGGGTTGGGTTGCATTGGATTGGGTTGCATTGGATTGGGTTGGGTTGGGTTGGACTAGATTGTATTGGATGGGTTGGGTTGGGTTCGGTTGGATTGAGTTGGGTTAGATTGGATTGGATTGGATTGGATTGGAGTGGGCTGGGCTGGGCTGGGCTGGGCTGGGCTGGGCTGGGCTGGGCTGGGCTGGGCTGGGCTGAGCTGAGCTGAGCTGGATTGGATTGGATTGGATTGGATTGGACTGGTTTGAGAAATGTATTTTAGACAGGTTTGCTGTTGAGTGGCCAGATTTCCATTTTCATCTTGTAATTTTTATTTTACTTATTTTGTAAACTTCCCAGGTTGTTTTGGAGTTGCATGGCTCTATAAATGAATGAATGTCACCTCCATAGTTCTTGGCAAAGGTGGTTTAAAAAGGATGTGCAGAGCTCAAAATGTTATGTATCAGAAAGAAACATCAACTTTGCAACTAAGTCCTCCAGAGGTTTAGTTTGTTTTTTTTTTTAAAAAAAATTACAGCAGGGCTCGATGGTCAGAGAATATAGAGCTTCCTTTTGTCATTGATTCAGCCATAAAAAAGATCCAGAAGCAAAAGTTAGAAAACAGTTGAACAAAAGTCTTCTTTTTTCAAGAGAAATCAAAGGGCGCATCCCAGAAATACGATTTCTCTTTGATGAAAGTTGTTCTTCAAAGTCGCTAGTATCTTCACCATCTGCAGTGCACACAGATGGTGTTATAGGCACAAGCTGCTAGCGGTAATAGTGAGGAACAGACACCTAGACTGCTAATGTTATTTGTAGAACTAGTTTATTACCAGGTAACACCCAGAAGAATGCTTTGTTCTTGCATTCTACAGAAGATTTTTTCTTTCAAGAAAAAAAATTCCCACTGAAAACTTTGGAAATAAATATGTTAAGGCAAGCAAAACATTAGTGAGTGATTAACTTTGAAACTGATTATTCAAATCACTCTATCAAAACCAGGTCTGCAAATAATAGATGGTTTTCATATTACATCCATTTTGGATCATCTAAAAAAAAAAGATATTGAGACTCTAGAAAGAGTGCAGAGAACAGGAACAAAGACGATTAGGGAGCTGGAGGCTAAATCGTACAATGAACAGTTGCTTGAATTGGGTATGTCTAGTTTAATGAAGAGAAGGACGTGGGGTGATATGATAGCAGTGTTCCAATATCTCAGGGGTTGCCACAGAGAAGCAGGAGTCAAGCTATTCTCCAAATTCCCTGCATCAAGATAAGAAGCAATGGATGGAAACTAATCAAGGACAGGAGCAATCTAGAAGTAACCCAAATGTGTTTTTTCATGAGGCAACTGGACTTTTTTGTTTTGAAGAAGAAGAAGAAGAAGAAGAAGAAGAAGAAGAAGAAGAAGAAGAAGAAGAAGAAGAAGAAGAAGAAGAAGAAGAAGAAGAAGAAGAAGAAGAAGAAGAAGAAGAAGAAGAAGTTGTTCTAGGTTTATGTCTATGGAGATTCTCAATCATCCAGGTCATAAGTTGTCCCAAAGGTGCTTTTTTCATGAAGAATTGGATTTTCTTGTTTTTCTTTGAAGGCATTTCACTTCTCATCCAAGAAGCTTCTTCAGCTCTGACTAGATGGTGGGGAATGGAAGAATTTATACTCCTTGAAGACAGCTGGTCATTTGCAGGCCACTCTTTCAAAGATAGCAAAGCCCACATTTTGTACAGAACGGACCGCTGGTTTGAAAGAGGGGTCAAAGAGGCCATCTATGTCCAAAAATGAACAAAGATA
>JARGCV010000505.1:97500-192500 GCA_034064705.1 Bothrops alternatus | reverse complement strand
CATGGCTGAGCGTTAAACAACAAATGCCAGAAATATATGAAAGATTGTGTTTTGTTGAAGATAGGGAAGGAAGGAAGGAAGGAAGGAAGGAAGGAAGGAAGGAAGGAAGGAAGGAAGGAAGGAAGGAAGGAAAGAGGGAGGGAGGGAGGGAGGAAGGAAGGAAGGAAGGAAGGAAAGAGGGAGGGAGGTTGGGAGGTTGGGAGGGAGGGAGGGAGGAAGGAGGGAAGGAAGGAAGGAAGGAAGGAAGGAAGGAAGGAAGGAAGGAAGGAAGGAAGGAAGGAAGGAGAACCAGGAGAATTTTTCTTCTGATCAGCAGAATCTTAAATAGGATCGGAGTTGAGATATGTCCACGGCTTCTTTGAAAGATGAAGACTGCATGGGTTCTTGATTGACAGACAAGACAAGATAGGCAGTAGTAGCGGTTGCAACTTTTATTATACACTATGCACAGAACAAACATAAAATACAGCCATTGATACAGTGATGCCTGACCATACATTATAACAGGGGTTCTCAACCTTGGCAACTTTTAAGACTTGTGGACTTCAAGGAACTCTGGGACTTCAAGGAACTCTGGGAATTGAAGTCCACAAGTCTTAAAGTTACCAAGGTTGAGAACCCCTGCATTACCACATCATATAAAATAGGTACCCTCTAAACTAAAAGATCCATGGCATTTAAAAATATTAAGTTCTGCTATCTATATTCAAAGTAACAGGTAAGAATAACAGTTACAACTCAGAGGAATAATAAATCAGAAATTGGAAAACGAAGAGCAGTGGGGATTGGCTGCGCAGCGAATAGTAACCGCTAACTTCAATGGGTTTAATTTCCAAACTGATTTGTAAAAACGAATTGGTTTAAGTCAGACTTACAGTAATTCAAAATTGGGACAGGCACGCTTATGCCCTTCCAAAGCCTGTCAAATGATTTTTTTTCCCAGAAGCCTCCCTTTTGATCTGACCCTTCCAATCATTTGGGAAGGTTGATTTGATATCGAAGTGATCCAATTTCCTCCCATCACATTTCCAAATTGAATATTTGGCAGAGCCCTGATCAACACATAAATGGGATTGTGGGCACCAACGTTTTGGAATTCTCTCCTTCTTGGTCTGGTCTCCTTTTTGTTGTTGTTGTTGTTGTTGTTGTTGTTGTTGTTGTTATGCTTTAACTAAAAAAGATTAACACTTATTTTTATTCTGGCCTGCATTTTAATGCTAGCTTTTAATTATTGAGCCACTGAGTATTTTATTCTCTTGGTACATTGTTTTGATGACGTAATCATGTATTGTTTTTCATTTTAAATATTCTTAAGACACTGACATTTTTGTTGTGTAAGCCCTACTTTTCGTTCGGATTGTTACTTGTGGATTTTATTGTTAATCACTGCTGGCCAGCCAGTAGATAAATAAAGAAAACATAGACATGTCAATGGAGTGCTGCTTAGGAACAAAAGCACCAACTGAATTGTGAGTGCAAGTAACATCAACTGAATTCTTAAATTCATATACTTATTTCAGCTGAGACAAATAGTCTGTGTAATCCATTCAGGCATCAGGAAGTTGCATGTTCTCCGATCCCAAAGCAGCCCTGATGTTCTCCAGCATTAAAGCCAGAGTAGAGATCAGCCCTCTTGAGTTCTGTGGGATGTTGCAGTAGCTATCCCGACTCTTACTTGGACTAGACCAGGGGTAGGCCACCTTGGCTCTTTTATGACTTGTGGACTTCAACTCCCAGAATTCCTGAGCCAGCCTGGCTCAGCTTGGAAACCTCTCCCTTTCCCCTCAGCGTGGCTGGCTCAGGAATTCTGGGAGTTGAAGTCCACGAGTCATAAAAGGGCCAAGGTTGCCTACCTCTGGACTAGACTTTTCAAAATGGCATGATTAGATCCTTCTGACATAGGTTTGTAACTTCTGTGAGATCTGCCGGTATGACAGCTAGTCTGTAGGTCTGTGCCTCATATCAACAAATGCCTTTCAAATCATCCTTTGTGCTTTGTGAACAACTTCAGGCTAATCGCCTCCTTGGGTGAGAAAAACAAACCGACCTGTCACTTCTGTTAGACAGTTTGATTAACCCTCATGGATGGTGTCAGAAATATGCAAGATACCAAGTCAGCTAAAACCTACATGAGTCTGTCTGTCTTTGCAAGATACAAGTCAGTTAAACATCCATCCATCATCTTATCTATCTATCTGTTATCTATCTATCTATCTATCTATCTATCTATCTCTATCATCTATCTATCTATCCATCCATCCATCCATCCTATCTCTCTCTCGCTCACTCGCTCCCTCTCTATCATTATCTATCTATCTATCTATCTATCTATCTATCTATCTATCTATCTATCTATCTATCTATCTATCTATCATCTGTCTGTCTATCATCTATCTATCTATCTATCTATCTATCTATCTATCTATCTATCTATCTATCTATCCATCCATCAATCCATCCATCCTATCTCTTTCTCTTGCTCCCTCCCTCTCTATCATTATCTATCTATCTATCTATCTATCATCTATCTATCTATCTATCTATCTATCTATCTATCTATCTATCTATCTATCTATCATCTGTCTGTCTATCTATCTATCTATCTATCTATCTATCCATCCATCCATCCATCCATCCTATCTCTTTCTCTTGCTCCCTCCCTCTCTATCATTATCTATCTATCTATCTATCTATCTATCTATCTATCTATCTATCTATCTATCTATCTATCTATCTATCTATCTATCTATCTATCTATCTATCTTTGTAATGATTTGGATAAGGGATGGTCTGTTGGCCAAGGAAACCAATCTTTCTCATTTTCGGTTCCTCTCGCTTTCTTCCTCTGTCAATTTTTGCCAATTCTTTTAAAAAATAATAATAACTAATTTAGCTTTATCCTGATTCAGTACTAATGGCTCCTACCTTCCCTCTGCTGCCCACACACAAAATCTAAACTATTACTGACTTCCTTTTTATACCAGTAAATTACTTCCTTCATTTAATCTGACATAAAGTCTTTCTTATACCTGCTTCTAAGAAAAGTGTCTTAATAAGCTAATGGTAGTTGTACTTATAAAATGATCAGTTTCATAATAAGTTTGGCTGAACCCTGCAGCTCCAATGCAAATCCTGCCTTACTGTCCAAATAGGCCATTACAGATCTGCTGAAAATGTGATGGAACCCAGTTTTAGTCAATCATCTGTGATATAATTTTAAAGCAAGATTGAGATCTTTTGCCGCAAAACCTGTAATTTTGGAGATATATTGCACAGAATAATTTCAGACACAGCCTGAGAAACAGAGGAGTGGAGACTGGAAATGGACTTTACTTAGTCACAGCAGGGTTGGGGAGAAATAGTCTGCAGCTTCTGCTTTTAAAGGCGCTTCCAATCTGTCTGGCTGGCTGACTGGCTGTCCATCCATTTTGTGGGAAAAGCTAAAAGAATTACAACAAATATGTTTTAAATAATGCAGAGTTACCTTGTGTGAGATGGGTGGCAAACATATTAATGATAGATAGACAGATGATAGATAGATAGATAGATAGATAGATAGATAGATAGATAGATAGATAGATAGAGATGATGGATGGATGATGGATGGATGGATGGATGGATAGATGATAGATAGATAGATAGATAGATAGATAGATAGATAGATAGATAGATAGATAGATAGATATAGACAGGTGATGGATGGATGGACAGATGGACAGATGGACGGACAGATGGACGGACAGACAGACAGAGAGACAGACAGATGGACGGTCAGACAGATGGACAGACAGACAGACAGATTGGAAGCTCCTTTAAAAGCAGAAGCTGCAGACTATTTCTCCCCACCCTTGCTGTGACGGTGCAAACTCATCTTTAACCTTCTTTAACCTTTCTGAACTGAGGTTGGATGGAACATTTCACTAATGGTTTAATTACAATTATTGTTTAGAAAGGGAAACCTTCTAAATCCTTAACTATACCTGGGTTGACAGCACAAGAGCATGACAAATGCTACGGGATGAAGAAGAAAAAAAAAAGCATAAGCTAGGCCAAGATTAATTCTCAGGGATGGTGTGTTTGGGCAGGTGTCTCTATCAACAAATCAGCATCTGCCATTCTTACTGTGTCGTGGCAATCATACGTCTCGTAATGCACGGGTGTCAAACTCACCGCGTCACGCGACATGTCGCGACGTATCACGACTTTTTTTTTGCATTGCTGGAGCTGTGGTGGACACGGCCTCCGTGCGATGCAACCGGCCCGTGGGCTGGCAGTTTGACACCCCTGTGATAAGGTATCAAAAATGCCCAAGAGAAGAAAGTTGGGATTTATTTATTTATTTATTTATTTGAGGCATGAAAAGAAAAGAAGTCATTTTCACTCAGCCCTCTAATATTAATAATGATATTCGAAGGCTGTTGAAAACTTTGCAAGGAAGTCTAAGGGCATCTGTTCCCCAATAATGAGATTATTATCCTTCTTGCTCTCTCTTGTGCTTGTGTGTCTTTAAGTCTCTAAGTCAGTGTAGGGGAGTCTTTTTTTTTAATTTTTTTTATTTTTCCAAACTCTCCCCGATACATATACCGTGATATTTATGAGATGTTTACATTCATATATAAGATACTTTTAATAAAATGAAATAAATACATGCACATGACCTTTGGTGTTGCTCACCCATTTCTCCTTTCACTGTATCCACACTCCTTCTTCTCTACCTTCTTTCTCTCTTTCTTCTCTTCCCTACTTCCCTCTTCTTCCTCTCCTCTTCTCTTTCCTTCACCGCTCTCCTCCCCTTTCTCCCCACTTCTCCTCTTCTCCTCCAACCTTCCTAGTGTAGGGGAGTCTTATAGGCAGGAGAAAATGGAAGAAAATTGGCTACGTGTGTGTGTGTTGGGAGGAGGGTGTTCACATTCCTGTTGTCGCTAACGTCCTTGGTGATATTTGAATGTGAATTTCAATTCCACTTCACTTTCTTCAGACTTTCTCCACTTGACCTCACCTTTTGTCTCAACTTGCAAGTCAGACACAGGGATATTAGCAATACCCCCCCCCGTTGCACTTTGCAATGTTTCTACGGCGACCTTGAATGTTGTCCCCCCTGGTGATGGTAAAGCTTTGGTTTTACAAGACCAAAGAGGTCAATTCCCTTGATGATTCTGCAAAAGCCTTCAAAACAGTAAGTGCTCCTTTGTAAGGAAAACTAAGGTTCACTTCTACACAACACATTCAATGGAATTACTAATTTGGTTCGGTTTGCTGTCTACCTTTTTCCTCTGAAGGGATCACTTATGAAGTAGAGGTTTGGTACTGGAAAATTGTGAATATTTTGTATGGGTTTTTTTTGTTGTTGTTGTTGTTTGAGTTATTAATGGAATAGAATTCTTTATTGGCCAAGGGAACTTGTCTCCGGTTCATAAGCTCTCAATGTACACACGTACAACAAAAAAGGGATAGGTCATAGATACATCATAAATCATAGTTACAATCATTAATCGTAAGATGCAAACAACAAGACGGCATAGGGGAAAGGGAATTGTCATTGACTCTAGTTGTTTTGACATGTTCTATGGTGGTGTCCTGAGGGCAGAAATTGAAACAGTTTATGTCCAGGATATGATGAGTCTGTAGATATTTTCTCAGCCCTCTTTCTGACTCATGCAGTATTGTTGTTGTTGTTGGTTGTGAAGTCGTGTCCAATCCATCGCGACCCCATGGACAACGTTCCTCCAGGCCTTCCTGTCCTCTACCATCTTCTGGAGTCCATTTAAGCTCACACCTCCTGCTTCAGTGACTCCATCCAGTCACCTCATTCTCTGTCGTCCCCTTCTTCTCTTGCCCTCCATCTTTCCCAGCATCAGGCTCTTCTCCAGTGAGTTCTTCCTTCTCATTAGGTGGCCAAAGGACTTGAGTTTCAACTTCAGGATCTGGCCTTCTAAAGAGCAGTCGGGGTTGATCTCCTCTAGGACTGACCGGTTTGATCGCCTTGCAGTCCAGGGGACTCGCAGGAGTCTTCTCCAGCACCATAGTTCAAAGGCCTCCATTCTTTGGCGCTCAGCCTTTCTTATGGTCCAACTTTCACAGCCACACATTGCAACTGGGAAAACCATGGCCTTGGCTAAATGTACTTTTGTTGGCAGGGTGATGTCTCTGCTTTTTAGTATGCTGTCTAGATTCACCATAGTGTTCCTCCCCAGGAAAGTATACAGGTCCTCAATGGAAGGCAGGCTGGTTGCAATTATTTTCTCTGCAGTAACATACTACAATACTACTGCTTAACCATGCCTGATTTTCAAATCTTGCTAATTTGTTAATTCTTTGGTTCTAGATATGGATACTTTCAAAGAAAAATCATAATTTACATCTTGAAAAAAAATGAAACCATTGGAAGATGTCTAGAAATTATTAAATTTACCTACAGCAATTTAACATAGGTAGTTGTTTGTTTGCACTGAAAAGTTGGAAAGAATTTTGTTTGCACAAGCATTTTCTGCTAATTGACCTAATTTCATTTTTTTGCTAACCAGTCCATTAGCCATATGTTAATGATCCTTTGATTTCTCTTTTTCTGAATTTTGCCATTCAGTTCTATAAAGCAAAATGTCTATCCAAATGCTTATTGAGGGGGAAATTGTATATAATATACAGATATGATTATATCTAGGGAAAAACAGACAAGAAAATTCATGTCTATTCTTAGATGAAAAATAGAATGAAATTTACATGACTGGACCAATGAGAAAATTGTGTTGATAGCTAGTTAGAACATAGAACAATATGTTTAGAAGGGACTTTGGAGGTCTTCTAGCCCAGCCCTCAAGAGTCAAGTTTAATGTCTAGTTTAATGAAAAGGAGGACTTGGGGTGATATGATAGCAGTCTTCCAATATCTGAGGGGCTACCACAAAGAAGAGGGGGTCAACCTATTTTCCAAAGCACCAGAAGATAGGACAAGAAACAATGGATGGAAACTAATCAAGGAGAGAAGCAATCTAGAACTAGAACTAAGGAGAAATTTCCTGACAGGGAAAACAATAAATCAGTGGTACAACAATAAATCAGAAGTTGTGGGTGCTCCATCACTGGAAGCTTTTAAGAAGATATTGGACAATATTTGTCTGGAAGGGTATAGGATCTCATGCTTGAGCAGAGGGTTGGATTACAAGACCTCCATGATCTCTTCCAACTCTGTTATTCCCAGACTTCCCCAGTCTATGTACAATTCTGGGAATTCCAGGAAATGAAGTCCACTCATCTTAAAGTTGCAGAGGTTGAGAAACACTGATCTAAAGTTAGAGCACCTATTTATTCTTGCCCGTTGAGAAAAGGTGGGCTATAAATTTGAATGCCTACGCAACGTGCAACAGTTAGCTGCTTCCCTTCTGTCTGCTTTCTTTCACTGGCACGTCCATAAAATGTATGCATGTTGTTTCTGATATAATTCATCAAGCGAAAGGACCAGGAGTTGTAGCTGAAGAACAAATTAGCGGGAACGTATTGCAACAGACACGGGCAGATTTTGAAGCGTTGCTCCTTTGCAACCAGAATGGAGTTGTTGTTGTTGCCACTGCTGATGATATAATACTTGAAAAAGTGGGGCTGAAATACCAGTTAAAATGCCTAGTTCATGAAATATGAATGCCCACTAAATGAATACGCAAATGTTGAGCTAGTTAATTAGCTTCAGAGAAACCAAAGAACATTTTAGCTAGGATAGGATGTGGCTCTTTGGGATATTAATGAAGTCATAACAAAGGCACTATTGCCGGTGTATCATGCGTTTATTGATCCATTACTTTTGTTCAGCCAAGACACAATGAAAGGCACATGGGCTTACTTAGGCAATCCAGATTTAAATATACTCTTAGCGCAATTTCCATTATTTATTGAATTTGCATCTTACCTTTTTGCTGAGTAGTATATCAAGGCTGCACATAAGCTCCACCAGAAACATTGAAAAGAGGCAGAGCAGAGATTTTTTTCATCCCATTTGCTTCCGTCTATCTATCTATCTATCTATCTATCTATCTATCTATCTATCTATCTATCTATCTATCTATCTATCTATCTATCTATCCATCTACCTACCTACCTACCTACCTGTCTGTCTGTCTATCTATCTATCCATCTACCTACCTACCTATCTATCTATCTATCTATCTACCTATCATCTATCTATCTATCTATCTATCTATCTATCTATCTATCTATCTATCTATCTATCTATCTATCTATCTACCTACTTGCCTACGTACCTACCTATTTATCATCTACCTACCTTCCTGCCTATCTATCTATCTATCTATCTATCTATCTATCTATCTATCTATCTATCTATCTATCATCTATCTATCTATCTATCTATCTATCTATCTATCTATCTATCTATCTATCTATCTATCTATCATTTATCTATTTACCATCTATCTGTCTATCTATTTATCATCTGTCTATCTATCTATCTATCTATCTATCCATCTTTCTATCTATCTATCTACTACCTACCTACCTACCTACCTATGTACCTGTCTGTCTATCTATCTATCCATCTACCTACCTACCTACCTACCTATCTATCTATCTATCATCTACCTACCTGCCTGCCTACGTACCTACCTACCTATTTATCATCTACCTTCCTGCCTATCTACCTACCTACCTACCTACCTACCTACCTATCTAATCTATCTATCTATCTATCTATCTATCTATCTATCTATCTATCTATCTATCTATCTATCTATCTATCTATCTATCTATCTATCTATCTATCATTTGTGTATTTATCATCTGTCTGTCTATCTATCTATCTGTCTGTCTGTCTGTCTGTCTGTCTGTCTGTCTGTCTGTCTGTCTATCTAATTTCTTAAACCACCTGTCTCTCTCGGACTTTTGTCTAAATGTAACTCTGCATATGAGTTCTTAAAGGCTCAGTGTAACAAAAAGTGGTTCCTCTCCTATATCATAGTTACAAATCGGATTTAAAAAAATATTAAAAACTGAATCCATTTTCCCCCCC
This sequence comes from Bothrops alternatus, assembly GCA_034064705.1. Taxonomy (NCBI): domain Eukaryota; kingdom Metazoa; phylum Chordata; class Lepidosauria; order Squamata; family Viperidae; genus Bothrops; species Bothrops alternatus. The sequence continues at coordinate 183,485 of JARGCV010000505.1, read as the reverse complement.
AAATTCCCCCCCCCATTAGGAAAAGAAAAAGTTCCTATCCCATGCAGACTCTAGTCATGGCTTCTCGGAATTTTGATTTAAAGCACAGCAAAGCAGAATCTGTCCATTGTCTGAGCAATTCATTTCGTTCGGATTGCTTGGACTGAGGGTTTCCGTGATATCCCGGGCAGTATGAGGGAAGCTGGACACTGTGACAATCAATGGAGAAAACATTGTAGACACCAGGACGGCATTTTCTGAAGGTTCATCAAAATGCAGAGACAGGAAGATAAGTATTGTTGGTTTCCCACCCACCCCCAAAGTATTGTGCAATGCAGCTGATTCAGCTGAAGCATCATCTAGTGCTTTTAATCTGGAAGGGTGTTTTTCAATTCTTTTTGAAGGGGCTGGAACTGGACTGATGGATGGTGAGATCGCAAAAGGCCTGCAGAGTGCAGGAGAAGGATCACAGCCCTGGAATTTTTCAGGAGCTCAAGCTGTGACTCGTGGGTCTATGAAGTTGCTCACCCTACTACTTTCTACTATCATTCCTCATGGACACAACCCTGGATGGCTGTTGCTTTGTAGCCAGAATCAGGCCAGGGTGTTAAGTGAACTTTAAGGTTTGTAGAAATAATGAAGGTGGAGAGATGGACAGATGGAAATGGAGATAAAGGGAAGGAAGGAAGGAAGGAAGGAAGGAAGGAAGGAAGGAAGGAAGGAAGGAAGGAAGGAAGGAAGGAAGGAGGGAAGGAGGGAGGGAGGGAGGGTGGGAGATAGGGAAGGAAGGAGGAAGGGAAGGAAGGAAGGAAGGAGGGAGGGAAGGGAAGGAAGGAAGGAAGGAAGGAAGGAAGGAAGGAAGGAAGGAAGGAAGGAAGGAAGGAAGGAAGGAAGGAAGGAAGGAAGGAAGGGGTTTATATGCCCATTATATCTGGCAGACAATAAAAAGGAGCAGTAACACAACAGTTTAAATGCTGCTACAATGGAATGGAATCATAAAGTCAAGAGAAGAACTTTAAGATTATGTGAAGGAAAAATTAGTGAGCAGACAGGAGCAGGAAAGAACAGGACCTAGACTAGTGTTAAAACACAAATGAGACCTGAGGAATGGATCTGAATTCAAAAGCATTCTTAAACACAGGCACCAATAAAAATGCTTCCCAGGATTATGCTTAGGTTGACTCTTCCTCTTAGCACCTAACCATCGCTTTCCTCAAAATCTCCAGACAAAAATAACCCCTAATATCATCAAGAGTGGTACATTTCAGTGGGAACGAGGGCCCCACAATCTGCCTTGATACAGAGAGGAGATGAGGATTTCTATGCAATTACCAAAGCTTACTCTGTTTCAGGGATGCTTATTTTGCAATGCGTGGGAACACAGAGCTAAGTGGTTAACAGCATGTCCTACATTTCACAGTCCTGGCACAATGATTGTAGGTTATTGTTGGCATTCCTTTTGAGAAGGCGGTTAATGCTTTCGATGATTTCTTTGTGGTAATGTCGTATTCAGCATTGAGGCTTGCCAATGTTGATTGATACAGGAAGCTCAATTTCACAAAACATGCTGGGAAGCTTACAAGATTACAACTTTAGCCTGGCAAGATTCTGGCCATGAGGTGTAAGCAATTAAAGGTTTGAACTTGATTGGGTCTCACTGTCTTATCTTTGGGCTTAACAATTATTTCCAATAGGACTTATATACTAGGCTTTTTTAAAATTGAAATTAAGAGTGTTTATTAGTGGTACCTTTGGAACATAGCTTGAAGTGAAGCCCTTGAAATCTTCAGAAAAGAAAAAAAGAAGGTTCGTAACCTGAAGGTCTACATTGAAGCAGTGATACAATAAATAATTTTGATTCCTACAGGCTAAAGCAGTGTTTCTTAACGTTGACAACTGTAAGTTGTGTTGACTTCAACTCCCAGAATTCCCCAGCCAACATGATTAAGAGACTATACAGTCCTGAGCTGGATGGAGAAGGCGGAAGAGATTCAGGGGAGCCACACCCTAAAATCTTTCAGGATATATCTAGTAGGTTAGAAAGTTATAGCTTTAGCCTGGCAAGATTCTGTCCATTAGGTTCAAACATATAAAGGATTGAATTCAATTGGGTCTCGTCTCTAGGCTTGGATTTGATAATAGAGTGCCAAACTATCAGGAATCTGTGCAAAACACCCTTGCCCTATGCTGCCATTCCAGGTCAGCCTCTGACAAGTTCATGGATTAAAGAAAAACACTTTAGGAGACTAACCAGGTATTCAAACTGCATATTATATCACAAACGAGATGGATATAAGCCAGTATTTTTCAACCTTGAAGATGTCTGGCTGGGGAATTCTGGGAACTGAAGTCCAGATGTCTTCTAGTGGCCAAGGTTGAGAAAAACCATAATAATAATAATAATAATAATAATAATAATAATAATAATAATAATAATAATAATAATAGTAATGAGGAGGAGGAGGAGGAGGAAGAAGAAGAAGAAGAAGAAGAAGAAGAAGAAGAAGAAGAAGAAGAAGAAGAAGAAGAAGAAGAAGAAGAAGAAGAAGAAGAAGAAGAAGAAGAAGAAGAAGAAGAAGAAGAAGAAGAAGAAGAAGAAGAAGAAGAAGAAGAAGAAGAAGAAGAAGAAGAAGAAGAAGAAGAAGAAGAAGAAGAAGAAGAAGAAGAAGAAGAAGAAGAAGAAGAAGAAGAAGAAGAAGAAGAAGAAGAAGAAGAAATTGGAAAGGACCTTGGAGGTCATTGAGTCCAACCCCCTGCTCAGGCAGGAAACCCTACACCATTTCGGACAAATGGCTGTCCAGTCTCTTCTTAAAAACTTCCAGTGTTGGAGCATTCACCGCTTCTGGAGGCAGGTTGTTCCATTAGTTAATTGTTCTAACTGTCAGGAAATTTCTCCTTAGTTCTAGGTTGCTTCTCCCCTTGATTAGTTTTCATCCGTTGCTTCTTGTCCTGCCTTCCTCTTCTTTGTGGCAGCCCCTGAGATATTGGAAGACTGCTATCATGTCCCTCCTCGTCCTTCTCTTCATTAAACTAGACATACCCAATTCCAGCAACTGTTCCTTATATGCTTTAGCGTCCACTCCCCTGATCATCTTCGTTGCTCTTCTCTGTACTCTTTGTAGAATCTCAACATCTTTTTTACATCGTGGTGACCAAAACTGGATGCAGGTTTTCGTGGGTGTTTGTATATAGGTCTTTGTATGTAGGTCTTTGGTTATTCGGGTTTTCTCCTGTGTAAAATTAGAAGTGTCTTGGTGACGTTTCGACAAAGTCCCATGCGTCATCTTCAGACTGGTGTTTTCGGCTTCATGCTTCTAGGAGCAATGTGTGATCATAGCTGTTTCTTCCTTTTAACTGCCAGTGGGGTATGAACTGATTGGGTGGGAGCTTGGCTGTGTTCTGATTGGGTGGAGGTGTGTTCTGATTGGTTAGGGGCTTGGCTATGCTCTGATTGGATGGGGGTTGGCTGTCTCTGATTGGATGGGGGAGTGTTCTGTTTGTGTGGGGACTTTGTTGTGCTCAGGTTAGTCTGAGTTGCAGGGGGATTTGAGATGGTGAGCTGCGTTGTTGTTCTTTGGCTTCGTGATCTGGAAATCAGTCAGATGCCCTAAGCTCTATGGTCTCCCCAAGATACACAAAGAAGGAACTCCACTTAGACCCATAGTCAGCTCCATAGGCTTACCTCTACAAGCCAAACAACAACAACGCAGCTCACCATCTCAAATCCCCCTGCAACTCAGACTAACCTGAGGACAATAAAGCCCCCACCCAAACAGAACACTCCCCCAGCCAATCAGAGCACAGCTGACAAAAGCTCGGTACTTATTAAATTTTTCCAGTTTGGATTTTTCCTGGTGATCATGATTGATTTGTTTTATGACATGGGTATATCCAGGAATCGTGTTTTTACTGACTTCGCGATGTTTCGACGAAGTCCCATTCGTCATCTTCAGGCTGGTGCTTTCGGCTTCATGCTTCTAGGAGCAATGTGTGATTGTAGCTGTTTCTTCCTTTTAACTGCCAACCCGAATAACCCGAATAACCAAAGACCTACATACAAACACCCGCAAAAACCTCAGAAAAAACACACACACACATATATATACACATATGTATATGTATATGTATTAATTGTATTCCTATAGCTTAGTATAATGTTCCTGGATTGAAATTTGACCAGACTTAACACTTTAACACCAGAATTAACACCAGAATTTGAGATGGAGAAAGTTGGTCTGGGAAGTCTTAAAAAGTTTTGAAAACAGATGTTACAGATGACTTAAACTTTACTGATGTTCATATTTTACACATTAAACTGTCAGTATTGCCAGTGTCTCTCTCAAAGCTGACATTTGATATATCTCTTTTAAACAAAATGTCCCATTTTTAGGTTGATTACTATCAACAAACAGGCAAGCAGATAGATGTATCCAAGTAAAATTTAAAACATAAATTTTGTTCTGTCTCCAAGACAGCATGAACAGCAGACAAGGAAAGATATTAATGACCCTTTTTTAGAAAGGAAAAGCTTTTTTTTAGTCTCATTTTACCTATTAATAAATAGCCACACTAAGAGACTACAAAGAATAAAAATGGTTTGCAGACATCTCCTCTAGAGAGTATGCAGGTTTCAGTCCATAATCACATTTATTCTAGAGCAATCACCTTGACTACTAAGAAATTGCTCAGCATAGAGTTTGACCAAAAGAGGGGAATATCTTTACACTGAAATTATGTCAGTTACTCTCAGCCTTAATCCTACCTCAACAGAGCAGAGCAGAGCAGAGCAGAGCAGAGCAGAGCAGAGCAGAGCAGAGCAGAGCAGAAAAGAACAGAACAGAACAGAACAGAACAGAACAGAACAGAACAGAACAGAATAGACCCAACACCCTACTCAAGGCAGGAGACCTTAAACCATCCTGGCCATATCACTGTCCCATTTATTTTTGAAAATGTTAATGGTTGATATCACGGGGCACGACTGAACAGGAAAATGTCAGGGCCTCACCTCTGAGGGGGAGAATATTCCCCAGGGCAACTGCAGAGAAGACTCTCTTCCTGGACCCCACCAATCAGAGTCCGCAACATACCTTCCCTTTCCTGATTAAGTGGGACAGCCTTTGTGGTCAGAAGCACCGAAACGCATCTGGGTTGAAAAGATTAGCTGGTGACATCACCACTGCCTGGGGATGCCCATTATTGGCTCTTTTCATGCCCCTGGCAGGAGCTGGAGTGAAGGACAAGAGAATCAAGATCACACAAAATATTGGTACCGCTCTATAAAACCCTAGTAAGACCACACCTGGAATATTGCAGCCAATTTTGGTCACCATACTACAAAAAAAAAATGTTGAGACCATGGAAAAAGTTCAGAGAAGAGCAACTAAGATGACCCAAGACCTGGAGACTAAAACATACGAAGAACGGCTGCGGGACTTGGGTTTGGCTAGACCAAAGAAAAGAAGAAATTGGGGTGACATGATAGCAGTATTCCAGTATTTGAGAGGCTGCCACAAAGAAGAGGGGGTCAACTTACTCTCCAAAGACACCAGAGGGCAGGACAAGAAACAATGGTTGGAAACTTACCAAAGAGAGAAGCAACCTGGAACTAAGGAGAAACTTCCTAACAGTGAGGATAATTAACCAGTGGAACAGCTTTGCCTTCAGAAATCATGGGTGATCCATCACTGGAGATTTTTAAGAAGAGACTGGACAATCACCTGTCTGAGATGGTATAGGGTAGGGGGGCTGGAAAAGAAGATTTCCAAGGTCCCTTCCTGCTCTATTCTATTCAATACTCCCCATTAAACAAATCTGGTCATATTTTGTACCAACTGAAGCTTCCGGTTACTTTTCAAGTATAGCCCCGTATAAGAGCCTATTGCTTTGAGCAAGAGTTTGAACTAGAAGTCTCTCCAAACTCTGCTATTCTGTTTCCATTTCTGATTTTGTTTCATCTGAACTTTGTTTGCTGCACGTCTGAATCCTCTTTACAAAATCCTCCTCTTGATCTGAAATCCTAACTCAAAATCACTCCCAGGGAAAAAAGCATCCCTTGTTGTTATCCCATCTTTCTGTGCTACAAAATTGTTGGAGACCGAATTGTTCTTTGAAAAGAACAAGAAAAAAGAAAAAAGAAAAAGAAGGCTTCTCATTTAGAAATGCCTTTGCCCAACTTTACCCTAATTGCTCCCTCCAGCTCTCCTATTAAAATTAAATTGTATAAATAATTAAAAGTTGAAATTGGTTTCTGTTTAGTTTACTCCTTCAAAGCCAAGAGGTCCCCAATGCGATGGTGAGCTTTGTAGCTCCCACCTTATTTCCTGTCTCTTCCCCCCGCCCTCCCACGAAATGCAACCATCACTGAATGAAATGCACCTCAAACCTCCCAGGGAGATGGGAAATGGGTGTAAATAAATAACTTGTTAGTTAAATTAGGGAAGAACAAATGAACTCGATCTGATTACCTAATCAAGGGCTGTAGTTTCCAAACAAACACTCAAAACGCATTGCCAATCAGAGACGTTGGTTTAACAGACATGCCCAATGGGTTAAGAGAATGTAATTAAGAGAAAGGTAGGTTTATAATCCTTCCTTATGCCCTTTTATACAAATGTTCAATCTAAAAACATGCTGGGAAGCAGTTCCCTACAGTCAGAAAGATCCTTAGAGTGGATGGTTGGTGAAGTTTTCCAATGATGCATTCCAAATTAATGTTGGCCCAAAAGGGCTGCAATTCTTTCCCCCATATGTGCTTGTTTTGCTGTTCTGCTTTATTCTCAGAGAGCCTAAAAGTTTGGCTTTTCTCTGCGTATTCCTTTTTTCTTTGGAACTTGCAAAATGGTCAGGGGGAGCGGACCATTATATATGTTTTCTGAGGTTTTCGCGGGTGTTTGTATGTAGGTCTTTGGCTATTCGGGTTTTCTCCTGTGTAAAATTGGAAGTGTCTTGGTGACGTTTCGACAAAGTCCCATTCGTCATCTTCAGGGTGGTGTTTTCGGCTTCGTACTTCTATGCAGCTCACCATCTCTAATCCCCCTGCAACTCAGACTAACCTGAGCACAACAAAGCCCCCACCCAAACAGAACACTCCCCCAGCCAATCAGAGCACAGCCAACCCCCCATCCAATCAGAGCACAGCCAAGCCCCTAACCAATCAGAACACACCTCCACCCAATCAGAACACAGCCAAGCTCCCAGCCAATCAGTTCAAACCCCCACTGGCAGTTAAAAGGAAGAAACAGCTACAATCACACATTGCTCCTAGAAGCACGAAGCCGAAAGGACCAGCCTGAAGATGACGAATGGGACTTCGTCGAAACGTCGCCAAGACACTTCAAATTCTACATGGGAGAAAACCCGAATAACCAAAGACACATATATATTATATATACCTACAATGAGCCTACAAACCCCTCAGAATCCAAATCAGCCACACAGCCAACCAGAGACAGTATCGATCCTCAACTGACCCACTCAAGCTTCCCTCTACCATCCACCAGCAGCTCAGCTCCCAATAACCTCCCCATCACAAGATCCATCACAAGACCCTCACTGATGACCCACACCTGACCCATCTGCACCTGAAGGCAGGACAAGAAGCAACGGATGGAAGGAGAAATTTCCTGACAGTTAGAACTGTCGAACAACCTGCCTCCAGAAGTTGTGAATGTTCCAACACTGGAAGTTTTAAAGAAGAGATTGTACAACCATTTGTCTGAAATGGTATAGGCTTTCCTGTCTGAGCAGGGGGTTGGACTAGATGACCTCCAAGGTCCCTTCAAACTCTTCTCTTCTCTTCTATTCCATTCCATTCCATTCCATTCCATTCCATTCCATTCCATTCTATTCTATTCTATTCTATTCTATTCTATTCTATTCTATTCTATTCTATTCTATTCTATTCTATTCTATTCCATTCCATTCCCTATTCTATTCTATTCTATTCTGTTCTGTTCTGTTCTGTTCTGTTCTGTTCTGTTCTGTTCTGTTCTAGTTCTATTTCTATTTCTATTCCTATTCCTATTCCTATTCTATTCTATTCTATTCTATTCTATTCTATTCTATTCTATTCTATTCTATTCTATTCTATTCTATTCTATTCTATTCTATTCTATTCTATTCTATTCCATTCCATTCCATTCTATTCCATTCCATTCTATTCTATTCTATTCTATTCCTTATTCTATTTCTATTTCCATTCCTTCTCTATGAGAGTTTCATCAAACTTCTCTTCTGGGATGAAATTTTGAAAGCAAGCCTTCTTTCCTCAAACTCAATTAAAAACAGACAGAATAAAATTCAGGAGGATTTTTTTCCCTCTGCACAAGCACACAATTGAACTGATCAAAATTCAAGCTGCCAGAAGTGTGGGTCACCATCTGTATAATCTGGCATGGAGGCTGAACATCTGTCCTTCTTTATCCCATTTAATAAGAGAAAAATGTCCTCGTGGCCAGAATGAACCTGAAATTTTAGTGCGAATAAATTCTTCAAGAGGATTTATATGCTGGTACAGCTATATACCACCTCTGGTAGAGATCAAACTTTCAGTGAGGGAGAATAGTTTATAATCTACTCTTTTAAAATAAAATGGTTGAAGTTTATCGTCAGATAAAATACAAAGGAAAATAAAGATAACAGGAAAATGAGGAAAGGGAAAAAAGAGGGAAATCAGTGTGGATCACAGGGGAAAGGGGAAAAAAAACAGCAGTGATTTTACTTTTGAATTCTCTACCTGAATGGAGACTATGAGAAACCTTATATTAGCCATTAAACCTCAAAAATACACTTTTCCCAAAAGGTTTCCGCAATTTTGGCCACTACTGTAACTAGATTAACTAATAGATATAGTAAATGTTAACCTGTAAATCATGATCACACTTGCCTGTATATTCCCTGATTTTTTTCTTTATTGCACTCTTTTTTTTAATTATAATTTTTAATTTTACACTTACAAATATTACAATTGAATAAAAAACAATCTAACACCCCCCCAACCCTCCCCTTCCCCCCCCCCAGCTTCCGGGAGTAAAATACAGGGTATTTTAAAGAAAAAAAACTATATAATTCTCTTGTCTACTAGAACACTTAACTCCCCCTTAGTTATAAAAACACCTGTATTAAACAAAATTAATCCTAATAAAATTTAACTGTAAGCTAAATACAATTTCTTAGATTGATACTTCTCTTGAATATAATCTATCCATTTTTTCCATTCCAACATATATTTTTCATTTGAATGATCTTTCAAGTATGCGGATACTTTAGCCATTTCCGCCAAATTTATAACCTTCAAAGTCCATTCTACAATAGATGGTAGTTGGATTTGAGGCAATCTGCAATAATGTGATTATCTCTGTCTCTGGTTTACCACGGACAATTATCCTTTCACACATGGAAATTTTTATTGGAAGATTAAGTGGTATCTACCACTTATATCCTGTAAGCTCATTATCAAGGACTCGTCAATCCTACTCTTTCACTTAGTACACTAAAAGTTGTGTTTATCCTGCTCACTGAAATCCCTTTATGAGATGGCAACTTAAATGATAAATAAGGCAGGGCTTATGTTCCTTCAAAAACGGTATCAGTGAATGATGGGCACATTAAGACCATTACAGTGTAGAAATAGGAAACTGATAACAAGATTTCAATCTTTCTGACCGTGGCTATATTTTAATACATGTATTTCGCCAAGAATATGTGTGCTAACGACAACATCTTTTTTCCTCTTTTATATATCATTATGTTTTTGTTATGCATCTCCATAATTATTCTCTGTTGGCCAGTATGTTTCATTTTGCAAAAAGCGGTTGACGAGAATTTTAAGAAAAGATTGTCTAGCAAGGGGAGTAGAAATAAAGGCCCAAGTATAGCAAAAATGAAAGGCGAGCATGCCAGATTTAGTTAGTTCCTCTTTTAGCTGCAAATAACTAGATTAAAATGGATTTTTTTTTAAAATCACTAACAGTATGTGCTAACAATGAAGTTCCATTTCCCAGGGGTTCAAATAAGTAAGAAATACAGTACAAAAAGGTAGTACTGTTGGTTTGTTAAATAGTTACCACCCTTCAATTAAAATTTATGTTTAAAATAGCTAAGATTTTGAAGAGAACTAGCACAATTTGAGATTTAGATGTGATATTGGGATACCGATATCAAGTTCCATATTGATCAGGAGTCTAAAATGTGAGGTAACATGACAAGTTTAGTAACTAATACAATGAATAATCCTGAAGTAGATCACAGCCTGTATGGCTCTGCTATGAAATCATAAAAGTAACCTAATAATAATAATAATAATAATAATAGTAGTAGTAGTAGTAGTAGTAGTAGTAGTAGTAGTAGTAGAGTTGAAAAGGACCTTGGAGATCTTCTAGTCCAACCCCCTGCTCAGGCAGGAAACCCTATACCATTTCGGACAAATGGCTGTCCAGTCTCCTCTTAAAAACTTCTAGTGTTGGTTGGAGCATTCACCGCTTCTGGAGGCAGGTTGTTCCACTGGTTAATTGTTCTCACTGTCAGGAAGTTTCTCCTTAGTTCTAGGTTGCTTCTCTCTTTGGTTAGTTTCCACCCATGGCTTCTTGTCCTGCCTTCAGGGGCTTTGGAGAATAGCTTGGCTCCCTCTTCTTTGGGGCAACCCCTTTATCATTAGGTGATAAATGCAATCAAAGTCAAAATACTCCAAAACATATTGCAGTGATTAAAATATTCAATCCATGGAAGTCCAATTGTATTCATTTGCATTACTATAGAGTGATTCTAAGCAGGTAACCAAGATTTGAGGAAACACAAAACAGATTACATGTGATTATGCTAAGGACACTTGACTTAATTCAAATAAATTCAAACCTGCATCAAATTAGTACTATTTATTCAGAACCCTTGATTGCTTACACCGAATATTACAGCTATTACTGTCCTTGAATTTCTTTAAATAAGAGATATAAGAAAAGATATCTTGAGATAGAAAAACTAAACAATGGAGTTTGAGTTTAAATATATACTCTCTTTTTTGTGTCTGTCTGTGTGTCTGTGTATGTATAGATAAATACCAGCGAAGTTCAAATAGTGTAGAAGAAACTTGTGATTTAAAATCAGTAGTTGATGTGTAACATAGTGGTGGTTAATGTACTATTAAAAAGCTCAGTCTTTGCTAAGAAATAGTTTATTAGTCTCAAGGGAGAGATTCATACGTTATCTATGATATACCCATATCTGATGGATGAAGGACCAGAAGTCTCAACAACTGACTGTTTGAAAACCTGGATGATTTCAAACTACTATGAAGGAAATCATGGATGCAGATGGCCAGTTCTATGAGTGTCATAAAATATATTTCACATATATAAAGTTCTGTCAAATGCGGTGCTGTAGCAGGAGATGGTAGCAGGCTAAGCATGCAGTTTTGCAGCCTGAATTTTGTTGTTGTTAGTTGCGAAGTTGTGTCTGACCCATCACGACCCCATGGACAACGTTCCTCCAGGCCTTCCTGTCCTCTACCATCTTCTGGAGTCCATTTAAGCTCCTGCCTCCTGCTTCAGTGACTCCGTCCAGCCACCTCATTCTCTATCATCCCTTTCTTCTGTTGCCCTCCATCTTTCCCAGCATTAGGCTCGTCTCCAGTGAGTCCTTCCTTCTCATTAGGTGGCCAAAGTACTTGATCTGGCCTTCTAAAGAGCAGTCAGGGTTGATCTCCTCTAGGACCGACCAGTTAGATCGCCTTGCAGTCCAGGGGACTCGCAGGAGTCTTCTCCAGTACCAGAGTTCAAAGGCCTCCATTCTTTGGTGGGCCTTTCTTATGGTCCAACTTTCACAGCCATACATTGCAACTTGGAAAACCATGGCCTTGACTATACGTACTTTTGTTGGCAGGGTGATGTCTCTGCTCTTTAAGATGCTGTCTAGATTTACCATAGCTTTCCTCCCCAGGAGCAAGCGTTTTACCTAACTCTTTGCTGGGCTTCTGAAGATCTTTTTCAACTGTTGATACCAACAACTTCTATTGCAAGTCTAATGTACAGGTAGACCTTGACTTATAACCATTCATTTAACAATGGCTCAAAATTACATCAAAGTGACTTATAACCTGTAGTTGTGCTTCACGTCACTCTCCCCCCCAGTCATGTGATGCTAATTCAGGTTCTTGGCAACTGGTTCTCATTTACAACTAATTGCAACTTTCTGCAGGCAGGAGATTGTGATTTGAGAGATATATATATATATTGCAATTTTCTGGCAAAAAAAATCCATTGGCGACAACTAGCAACTGCATCTTAGTGACTTGTGATTTGCTAAAGAAGTGTGGTGTTTGCTTAACAGCAGGCATAAAAAATTGTCATAAAATCGGAACTGACTTAACGTACAAACACAACGACTTAAGGAAATTCCTGCCCCAACTGCAGTCATAGGTGGAGGACTCTGTGTATGTGACTCGTATACGTACATTACAAATTAGCTGGGCAAGCAAGCATACCTGAACAACACTGGTGGATTTAACATTAAAAAAAAAAAACCAAGGAGCAGTATTTATTGTAAGGAGCGGATAATGAAGGCCAACAAACCAGGATGATTTTGCCAGTGTAGAACCACAATTCCCAGCTACCAGAATGCTCTCCATTAGGATGCTCTACAAGTGCTTTCCAAAAACATGGTGCGATGTGTACTTTTAAGACTGAGCCACAAATTAAATGTGGCCTTTGCCATCTAGTCATGCTAGATGCCCTCTCTTCCACAGACTTTTAAAGTATACAGTAGTGGTCAAAATTGTGGAAATCTTTTGGGAAAAGTGTACAGTAGAAATGCCACCTTGGGTTAAGTTTCCACCCATTTTTCTTCTAATTTCTTTATAACCGTAGCCTTGTTCACTTGATAACACTACTTTACATCGCTTTCTGGGCAACCAGTCAACTCTTTGCACCATGACTTTAATTTTATTATGTATTACAAGCTCACTAAATGAAAGAACACCAAAAAACCCAAGCAACTTGATAGCGATCACAATAACACACTGACAAATGTCCTCCTCTCAGCTTCAATACAGGACATCAATCACTGAATCCTACTGTGATCTGATTGGCTCATGGCCAAAACAAGATGACACCTGATTGGCTCTCTAAACACTCATGCTCATTGGCTACCATCAGATGAAGGAAAGCTACCTGAGATCAACCTAAGCGAGTTGTACTTCCTTTTTCTGGTTATTTGGCTCTAGCTTTTCATAGAATACAGTACAGATAACTGAACAAACTATATTGCATTAGATTCTTGATTAAATTATCTTTCCATTGATATATAATGTTATGATACTACTCTCCCCCAAAAGTGGCATTATTAGGCATCAAATCTCAAAAAGACACTTTTCCCAAAAAAGTTTCCACAATTTGGGCCACTACTGTAATTGTAACTAAAAGATCAGCCACCAAAAAGTGAAGCCGAAGTGCTTTGGACAAGTCACTGGAGAGGAAATGAATTTAACCCACAACTGACAGCTTACAAGAGAGGATTCATTAAAAAAGGGGGGGAAGATGATAATTAAATCGTGAGGTGCTTTCAGCGTGTCCCTGTTGCCATCTATGAAATGTTGCAGGGTATCAAATTAGCATGAGCAATTCTATTTTAAAAGCATCGCAAAACATCTGTTGTCGTTGTTGTTTTCAAAAAAAAAAAAATCAAATTGGAATTATCTTGCAGCTGCAGTGAACCAGAACATCATGCTGCCGATGACAGCTCAGAAAACTCTTGAATTCCTTGACGCTTAATATTTCTTCGATAAGATGCTGCAGAAGAAGAGGAAGGGCAATGCCATTATAAGTCTGTGCGTTCAAAGAGAGCTTGATTTTTAATTAAGATCTCCAGCTTCTCTCCCAGCCCAGTGACCAACGTCCTGATTCCCACAACAATAATAATGTTTTGTTTTGTTTTGCTTTGCTTGTTGCTTTTACAGGGTTTGCAAAAATGAAATGAACCTTTTTTTTTAATCTGAAACAATCTTCTTCAGAGTTATAAAACTCCACCTTCTTGTCAAAACACACTTAGGATCTTCGACTATGCATTTGAGAAAATAACTACCTTGCCACTAGATTGGGTTTGGATAATGTTTTGGTGGCAGAGAAGTACACCTTGCCCCCTCCCTCTGTTTGTGTGTTTGTGTGTGTGTGCGTTTATTTCAGGAGAGACAAGGTTTAGAACCATGCACTAAAAGAAGCACATTTTTGTGTGTTTCTTCCTTCAATATGGCAGAAGTCCATAGGGGTCTTCTAGGCCATTTCACTTTCCATTTCTAAGGCAGGAATCTTCCAGGTATCCTAGGTATCTTCTAGGGGAGAAGATCCTTGGGATCCTAAGGATCAAAAGAGATTTGGGGCCATAGGCCATCTACTGTGGAGAGTAAGGAAAGTGACCTTATCAAAAATATGCAATGAAATTATTAGGTACTGAGGATAAAATGATTAAAAAGCTACATCATTCATGCCTTCGTCACTTCCAGACTGGACTATTGCAATGCTCTCTACATGGGGCTCCCCTTGAAGTGCACGCGGAGGCTCCAACTGGCGCAGAATGCGGCCGCGTGGGTGGTGATGGGGGCACCCTGGCGGGCACGAACAGCCCCCATCCTGCGTGAGCTGCACTGGTTGCCGGTGGTCTTCCGGGTGCGCTTCAAGGTGTTGGTTTCCACTTTTAAAGCGCTCCATGGCATAGGACCCAGTTATTTACAGGACCGCCTACTGCCAGTAAATATCTCCCACCGACCAGTTCGCTCCCACAGGGAGGGCCTCCTCAGCGTGCCATCGGCTAAGCAATGTCGGCTGGTGGCGCCCAGGGGGAGAGCCTTTTCTGTGGGGGCTCCGACGATGTGGAACGAGCTCCCTCCAGAACTGCGGACATGTCATGATCTCCGCACCTTCAGAAGAGAATTGAAGACCTATCTCTTCAATCAAGCCGGCCTGGCCTAGAGCTCCTCGGGTTTTTTATGTAATTTTAAATTAAGTAGTTAGGGTTTTAGTGTGGGATTTTAATTTGGTTTTAGTACAGCCTAGTTATTTAATTCTGTTTTAAATATTTATTATTGTTACGTTTTTAAATTTGGCTGTAAACCGCCCCGAGTCCTACGGGAGAGGGGCGGTATAAAAGTCTTAAAAATAATAAAATAATAATAATAATTTGTTAGATCAGGCAATGTATGAAGAACAGGTAGAAGAAACCATGTTAACGTGGAGCAGGGATTTTGATCTCAACTTTGATCTGCATATCTGGCAAGAACTATGGGTACGAAATAGGAAGCTTGCTTTGGCCACCTCCTACAATGAAAACCTCTACAAAATGTTCTACAGATGGCATCTCCCACCCACAAGATTAGCTAAAATGGGTCCAAATATTTCTTCCACGTGCTGGAAATGTCAATTTGCAAGAGGGACATATTAGTACGTATGTGGTGGGAGTGCTCAAAAACCCGTGACTTTTGGAACAAGGTTAAAAAATGGCTGGAAGAAATACTAATGATAGAGGTAGAGCTAAAACCAGAACTCTTCCCACTAGGCATAACTACGCAGAAATACGACAAAGGGATACTTTACTTGATGCTACATATTCTCACGGCTGCTAGATTGGCGTATGCACAAAACTGGAGGAATAAAGAAATTCCAACAGAAGAAGAGATTTTTTATAAAATCCTATCGTGTGCTGATATGGATAGGCTCACAATGGAAATGAAGGACAAGACAGAGTCAGATTACTTTGAAATCTGGGACAAAGTCTATTGTTGGTGTGAATCAAGGAGAACTGTTCGGGTTTTCAGTTAGTGTTAAGATAGAGATATATAAAACTGTATGTTAGTATATAGAGTAACAAACTAGAGACTGTATTGTATAGAAAAATATGTATATAGAGAGATTAAGAATTATATGTATGATGAGGAACAAATTGTTAGGAATATATACACTGGAATGTTACGTTATGTCCATCTTTGTTTTAACTGTTTTATAAATAAAAAAAACTTTAAAAAAAAGAAATATGCAACAATGGTTACTTAGGCAAGACGAGGCTGAAATATTTTTCAAGTGGGGTCTTTGGTGCAAGCCGCACTTTCTTCTAGCACCGATGATGTTAACTTGGGGTCCTCTCTGAGAATCTTCCTCGCGGATGTTCTTGCAGATGTCCAGTATCCAAATGGGCAATGGAACTTCTGCAAGAGAGCAACAAAGCACATCAAGGACCTTACAGTATTTTATTCCTTATTTATTTCTTCTATGAATCAAATTTGTATAGCTGCCCATCTCAGGGCAAGTGACTTTGGGCTGTGTACAATAGTGCAGTTTGTACACAGTTAGTACAGTTGTGGATTAAGGCCGTCACTTTGAGGACTATGCGCATTTGATGAATAAAATGTAACAGGAGTTCAGCATAAGGGATTAAAGACCATTTAGAATACTAGGAATGTTCCTTTTAGAATGTTAGGTTTATTTCTATGAAAATTATGATGTAATGGAATGACGAAAATTGAAGAGAGGTTTCAGATTCAAAGTACTAATAGTTAATTGAAATTTAATACGATGATATGATTTTCTGATATATGGATGTTATTAGTTATGATAATTAACTGGAGACTTAAACTTTGCTTAATGGAATGACATGATTTAAGGTATGATATTATTATTATTATTATTATTATTATTATTATTTAGCTTGAAGAGATGGATTAGCTGATATATTTGATAGGTATATGATAGATTAATATTTTACTCTAAATAAGGGAGATTAATGGAAGAAGAAAAAAATAAGATTTTGATACAATTAAGAAAGTAGAACATATGTGGAAGGGATATTTGAACTGAAAATGTTTTTATTTAAAGTTAATTTGATTATGATAGAAATTGATGAAGCTTAAAAACAGGCTCAGGTTGAATAAAATTAAGCTAGAATTGGATATTCTAAATATACTATGCTATTTGAGGGGAAAAGAGAGGGAATATTTGACGTATTGATTATATTATGTATAAATTTCTTGTTTTAAGATGTTTGATTACCCCAGCACCACGGTGTGTCCTGAATATGTTCCTTTAAGAACTTAAAAAAAAAACAATAAAATTTGTTGTTTTTTTTAAATGTAACAGTTCAGATACTTGTCCGATTAGATGTCTTTTATTGCTTGCATTTTGTTACTAAATGTTCAGGGCGGGGGGAAACCACATTAAACTGTGAATAGTCATCATCTACAAAGGAGCGAATTCATATTCAGGAAACATTTTGACACTGCTGCTTCATAGAATGTTTTCTTCTAATTTCTGCTCTTTTCCTAACATGTCAGGGAATTAATTGATCACACAGAGTCGTGGATAAAAGGGTCCATGTTGCAAATGCAATATCTTGTACTTTATTAATTAGCTGAGTCATATTAAGGACGTCCCTTTTTTCAAAAATCAAAAATGAATTACAAATTTAAAAAAATCCTTTTCTAATTTTCCGTTCAAGCAACTTTATGGCAATTTTTATTGCCATTATAATGGGTTGTGTTATAGCCAAACTGCGAAGCAAATGAGATCTGTTATTGGAACTGGGGGTTCCTAGTAGTCTTCCATCCAAATAGTAATCAGGTCTGAATTTGCTTAGTTGTTTGAGACCTCACGAGATCAGCTTTGGACCTCACCCTGTGAAAATTCATCCTGGAATGTCAGAATTTCAGGGTTCCTGGGTAGATGTACACTTGGCAGCAGATGTAGCAAAAATAATGTGTGACATACTTGGGATAATTGATCTGTGGTTAAATGTAGAATCGGCATGAATACAATTTATGCCTGCCAATTGGAACAAAAAGTCTGCAGAAACCATGTTATGCTCTGAGCAACGGAATGGACGTTTTTGAGATAACCACAAATTGGAAAAAGGAGATACAGTAGGTGTAACAAAATCAATTTCAATAAATAGATACAGAAGGAATGTCTATGAAGATTCTCAGTCATCCAGATCATGGTTGTTCCCAAAGTGCTTTTCCAAAAGATTTTCTTGTTTGTTTGTTTTTTTAAATGTTTCACTTCTCATCGAAGAAGCTTCTTCTGTTCTGAACTGAACTGAACTGAAGAAGCTTCTGGGACGAGAAGTGAAACGTGTTCAGAGAAAAAATAACCAGAAAA
Organism: Bothrops alternatus; assembly: GCA_034064705.1. Classification (NCBI taxonomy): domain Eukaryota; kingdom Metazoa; phylum Chordata; class Lepidosauria; order Squamata; family Viperidae; genus Bothrops; species Bothrops alternatus. The sequence goes on along the minus strand of JARGCV010000505.1, from coordinate 165,375 downwards.
AGGAAGCACAACTTGCTTAGGTTGATCTCAGGGAGCTTTCCTTCATCCGATGGTAGCCAATGAGCACGAGTGTTTAGAGCAGCGATTCTCAACCTTTTCCGGGGCTTGACCCCGGCCCGCATCGCGCATGTACGGCGCAACGGCCCACATCGCAAAGGGTAAAAAATGGCCGACCCCAAAAAAACAAATGGCCGACCAAAAAAAAAAATGGCGGGCCCGCATCGCGCATGCGTGGGGCAACGGGCCGCATCGCAAAGGGGAAAAAATGGCCAACCCCCCCAAAAAAATGGCCGACCCCAAAAAAATGGCGGACTGTGGTGTTTGGCAACCCCCGTGAAATGGTTGTTCGATCCCAAATGGGGTCACGACCCACAGGTTGAGAACCGCTGGTTTAGAGAGCCAATCGGGTGTCATCTTGTTTTGCCCATGAGCCAATCAGATCACAGTAGGGTTCAGTTATTGATGTCATGTACTGAAGCTGAGAGGAGGACGTTTGTCAGTGTGTTATGGGATCGTTATCAAAATGGTTGGGGTTTTTTTTTGGTGTTCTTTCATTGAGTGAGCTTGTAAAATGTAATAAAATTAAAGTCATGGTGCAAAGAGTTGACCGGTTGCCCAGAAAGCAATGTAAAATAGTATTATTAAGTGAACAAGGCTACAGTTATAAGGAAATTAGAAGAAAAATGGGTGGAAACTTAACCAAAGGTGGCATTTCTACTGTACACTTTTCCCAAAAGGTTTCCACAATGTGGGCCACTACTGTAGCTTGCGGACAATCAGAGGTACAAGAATTTGCAAAAGTCCTGGTCAACAGATAACACCTCCTAACAAAGGCCAAGACACCCAACTGGAGGTAGACCAACAATCACAGAGCAGTGTTGTAAGTGTTAATAATACAACACCTGGACATTTTTTATAAAATTTGTAGCACAGTTAGTGCTCAACTTACCAGCATTTATGTCGTGACCGTTTGAAATCACAACAGCAGGGGGGAAAAGTGACTTGTCACACATACGACTGTTGCAGTGTCCCCACTGATCACATGATCAAAATTCAGTTGCTCAGCAACTGGCCTGTATTTATGATGGTTGCAACATCCCAGGGGTCATGTGATCACCATTTGTAACCTTCCAGCAGGCTTCTGACTTAACAACTGTGGGAAAAAAGGTCACCACAAAATGGGGCACAACTCACTTAGCAACCAAAATTTGGGGCTCCATTGTAGTTATAAATCAAGGACTTCACCTATAATAGGCAAGGGGCAATGGCCCTGTTTACCTTGTGTTAATTCAGTATCCTGATAACAGTTGAATGTGGGAGTGCCAGCTAAACAGTAGAGGGAGGAAAGAAACTGCCAACACACAGGCGCAGATTTATTCAATCAAAACTAAGAACAATAAAAGAGTTGGACAGCAAAATTGCATTACAATGATATAGCACAATAAAACCTTTTTAACAACGTATGTAAAATTCCAGTGATTATAGCTTGTAACATAACCTACCCCTGACCTGGCGCTTATTCTTCCTTTGCCACAGATGTCATTCAGTAGAGTTTTATTTAATAGCTGCAATACAAAATTTAACTATATTATACGTAACATTAGCCTTCTTTTCTGATAACGGAAAAGCAGGATAAAAAAAAAAACTTACCTGATTGTCCTAGCATCAGTTCCGACAAGGGAAGGATGGGAGGTTGATGGCTCTCTTGAAAAACTCATTATACGGTGGCTTCCGGAAAATTCTGTCATGGAGACTATAGCTCGGATAAATATTATGTGAGAGTCTTGGATCTAGGACTGGAAGAAGGGAGCATTAAATTAATCTGATTAGCCAGGAAGAAGTGTATTAAGAAATGTCATGAAGCTGTCATGCAGTTCTCTGTAGGGGGTTCTCTAACTTTTGAAATCTAACAATGGTTGAACTGTGTGGTCCTTGGTGCTCTGTGAGCTTGCAGATGTTGTGTTACCCAGCTAGGTAACATCATCAATGCAGTCTGTGTTACCTAGTTCATTGCCCTAGGTCAGGGGTAGGCATCCTTGGCTCTTTTGTGACTCGTGGACTTCAACTCCCAGAATTACCAACTATTTCTGTGTTAAATTTAAATTAGCCTTTAGTTCTTTGTCAGTAAATTTAAACTCCCATGGTTAGAATGCTGGGATGGAGGTTAGCAAGCCCACGTTTGAGACCAGGGTGCTGCCGTGGGGTGGGGTGAGCTCCTGTCATTTGCTCCAGCTCCTTCTGGGGACATGAAAGTATCTCCCAACTGGGCATACCCCAGGCAACAGTGATGTCACTGGCTAATCCTTTCAACCCAGAAATGCCTTGATACTACTAACATAAGTGCAATGCAAACCTTCCTATCAAGTAATTACCTTCTATCATGTAAAAATAAGTATTGCTTCATGTTGATTGTTGTCCTGATATCTAGCTTGCCCCAATATGCCTTTCCAAAGATCCCAGAATGCAGAGTTGATCATTCTGTTCTCGTTGGGGAATCAAATCAGTGAAGTAAAGTTGCAGAACGTTTTCTCACGAGGACTTGGCAAGTGGCACACTGTACCTTTACGATCCTCCACTTAATCATCCTGAAAAGCTATTTCAAAGAGGCAGATGTAAACGTGGGTAACATCTAGCTTGTTGTTGCCTCTTTTTTATGACATAATGCATCTGCACAAAACAACTCAGCTGGACAGTCAGTTCATTCTTCCCCACTTCGTTAATGACTCAAGTTAAACAGCTTAGCCACTTCCAAAGCTAATGAATTGTGCATGTATTTTAATTATACAACATCAGGTAGCAAACTGTGAACATGATGAGTCCAGGAAAGGTGACCTACTTGTTTTCTCCAACAATTCAACCCAACAACACTTATAGCCTGTTGAGACTTTCCCAAAACTAGTACCCATCTCAGATTAAGCTCTTCAGTGCTCTTTGTGGTGTGAAAACTTCCCTTAATGTTTCCAGCCAAAATTCCATTTTCTCATTTGCTTTGGTGGACCTTTCTTATGTACTTGTCTGTGATGCTACTGAGTGCTCTCTAAGTTCAGGACTACAGTTCCCATATGCTCTAGTCAATCTGAGTAACAACAAGCCTTTGTGGAATGGGTTCAAATATCAGAAGATAACCAGGTCACCAAATCAGGATGCTCGTTGTCCAGTAAAAGTCACTATTGTATAAGGAGATAAATTGAAAGCTAGACAATGTCGTTCATTTCTAGACAGTAAAAGACTCTCATATCAACCCTAATATTTTGCATTAGGTTAAGTTTACAAAAACCTAATGCAGGAGTTGACAGAGATATAAAATGAGGCCATAAATTCATGTAAGACTGTTTTCCTTGTGGAAAAGCACTCAGATGGAACTATAAGTAAATAATGCAAGAATATGCACTTGTGTGATTGACTGGAAAATATGGATACAGCTAATACTTAATCTATTTTCTCAATGTAAATGAAACATTTACTTTCAGCCTTAACTTTCAGGTTCACATATGTTTACTGGTTCATGACATGTGCAAGCATCATCTGACTGTTCTGCAGACATTTCTTGACATGTATAATGCTTTTTGTAAATCATAATATTTCTTCTGTGGGATTAACCTGGAGAAATCTGTCTGGTTTTATATATACAGAATACAAGCAATTGCTGTGGATTTCAGCAGGTGACTTTACCTGCTCCGGATGTGTATTCGAAAGTATTGTTTGCACTTCTGAATGTGTGGATGAGAAATAATCCTAGCTGGTTTTTCTAAGCTTTTTGGGGGGGGTTGTTTTAAAATGGATGGAAAAGTGGTTGTGGAATGAGGGATCATAGCCTTTTTTTTTTTGATGCATTTAGAATAGAATAGAGCTGAAAGCGACCTTGGAGGTCTTCTAGTCCAGCCCCCTGCTCAAGCAGGAGAACCTATACCATCTCAGATAAGTGACTGTCCAGTCTCTTTTTAAAAACCTCCAGTGATGGAGCACCCACAATTTCTGAAGGCAAGTAGTTCCATTGATTAATTGGCCTCATTGTCAGGAAGTTTCTCCTTAATTCCAGGTTGCTTCTCTCTTTGCTCAGTTTCCATCCATTGTTTCTTGTCCTGCCCTCTGGTGCTTTGGAGAATAGTTTGATGCCCTCTTCTTTGTGGCAGCCCCTCAGATAAAGGAACACTGCTATCATGTCTCCCCTATTTCTTCATTTTCTTTAGACTAGCCAAACCCAAGTCCTGCAGCCGTTCTTCATATGCTTTAGTCTCCAGGCCTTGGATCGTCTTAGTTGCTCTCCTCTGAACTTTTTTCAAGGTCTCAACATCTTTTTTTTTGTAGTATGATTCAGATTGTAGCATTGATTCAGATGAAGAGATTAGGTAGCTGTTGGGTCTCTTCGCCCATATATTATGGCTGCATCTGAGATATTTTAAATATGTGTGTAAAACAAATGGGTGTGTCAGTTGTTCATACATTTGGAAGGGTGTATATTTTACAGGCGTTAAAAACCAGATCTTTGCCCAATATCTCCGCACAATGCAGAATGGGTCTGATGAATTTCCATGGGAGAGTTAAAACACTTGCTTCGCTCTTTCCTCCTTAAATGCATGAGCTTGAAAAAATAACCTCACCTCATTCACGTCCCTTTGCATTATTCATCTTGACTAAGGACAAAACATCATGGCAGAAAGCTCTCCTATGAATATTTATGTTAAATATTTAATTAAAATACTCCTCCTCACAGATATGTGTGAGGGAAGGAGGTGCTTCTCAGATTCTTGTTCAAAATCAACAATGATTGTTTAGTCTCCGTAGATAAAAAGTGCTAATCACTATCCCATTTCTATCAGAGAAAATAGCCAATCCTCTTTGTATGACTCTGTTCCTACCTTTGGGTTGGCTCTGGAAATGATCAAATAAATAACACATTTCTTTCCAAGTTTTAATTCAATATTTTACCCAGACATTTGTCAATATCCTTCAGGCTGTAAGCTTGCCTTTCAACCTTAGTGTAATTAATGCTTGCATTATATGTTAATGTACAGCAATATAATCCAGAGGAATGAAAAGACCAGTGAGAAAAGAAAGGCTTTGATTAAAATATTAAAATACAGTGGGGAATTCTTGATTCACTTCTACTTAAGTGTCTCAGCTGCATATTAATTGTCCAGTAATTGTCATCTTATAATCTGGAGTGTTTCCTTCAGTGTTGTGATAACTATGTTTACCGTAGACATTGCTTTAAATATTTTATTTTTTTAAAAAAATAAAAATTGGTAGGAATATCCTGTGCATATTAGACCGTGTCTAAGATTACAAAAAACCCTGCCAGAATTGGCTTGTTTCCAGTTCTATTAAACTGGAAGAAATTCTTTTGAGTTGGTTTTTATTCCTTTTTTTTTGTGCTGTAGGTTTCAACGTATGATTTTGCTTTTTTGCTTGGCACTCAGAGAAACAATACAGAGGTTAAACACACTTTTTTGTGTAGTTAAAGGGAAAAACAAAGTCCTGACGTATAGTAATAATTGTGTTCATGAAAGAAATTTCTGTTACCTATATGATTTTCTTAAGAAATGGGCAGCTATTGCTGCGTCTGAATACATTTGGTTTTTGTTGTATCTGGCCCTTCTCAGCTCAGTAAACTCCACATAAATATTTCTTTAAGAGTTTTATTTAACACATTTCAAGAGATTCACTTCAAAGCAAGCTGCTGGCATTTTGTTGGCCGGAACGGCCAAGTCTGATTTATTTACATTCAGATTAAACATGCTCTTCCCCCTTCCAATTAACTCACTCTTTATCTCTCATGTTGTCCAAGATCTCATTAATCTTCCGTACATTCCAAAAACACCAGAAAACTGAGTTCAAACGAACTGCTCAAGGTATCAGGCTACTCCTTGATTAACGTTGCTCGTGACAAAGAATTAGTCCCTTCGTCACCTTCTAATATAGTTTCCGATATGTCACTTCCCCCATTACTTCCTTTTTCCACGTAACTGACACCTCCGCCTATCAAACCTTCGGAATCTCGGATCAAGCCATATATTGTCCTGTTCCAAATCTGACTCATCACTTTGAGAGTCTGACTCAGACTGCATACAAATCTCCTCACTGTCTGGCTCAGCTGCCGGGAGGGGAAAATACCCAGAGGGGCCTGGTTGTGCTTCGTCATCCTCTGATATGTCCCCAGCCGGTCTAGAGACACCCACAACAGTTTTATAATAGTGTTCTCCTAGAACCATGGGAAACATTAAGAGACATTTTTAAGAAGTTTCCTTTTTTTGGTAGAAGCTGTTAAAGCCAAGCTTTTAGGTGAACAGTTAAATATTGGGCTGTAGGGACACTGGCCAACTACTTAAAATAGCGTGCCATCCTATCTCAAATTCTTCCACATATACCGTATAAAATGTAGGATGTGAAACCTAGGAAAATAGGTTGGTTAAAAGAGCTGAAGATCATGCAATAAGCTTTATTATGCATTATGAGGTCTTGGAGGATTCATGAAAATTTAGTATATTGTTTAGTATATTGTGTTGGCCAACAACCAGTGAGATTCAGCCAGTTTGCACCAATTTGAACATAAGAACATAAGAAGAGCCATGCTGAATCAGGCCAAAGCCCATCGAGTCCAGCATTCTGTGTCACACAGTGGCCCACCAATTGTACATGGGGATCTTGAGCAGAAAGAGAAGGCAAAACCCTCCCTTTCCCTTGACCCCCAACAAATGGGACTCAAGGGAATCCTGCCTGCCTCAACCAACATAGAGGCGGCACGTGGACATCCGTTTTAATAACCACCGATACATTTTGCATCCATGAATCTATCTAGCCCTGCCTTGAAGCTATCAAGGCTGACAGCTGTCACGACCCCTTCAGGAAGTGAATTCCATAAATCAACGACCCTCTGGGTGAAGAAATATTTCCCTTTATCTGTCCTCACTTTCTTAGCTATGAGCAAAGGTGAATTTGTAATTAAACAAGAAACCCCACAAACTTACCAGGGCTCAGCAGGTTCCTTGCCCCACAAGGAAGAGTGAGCTGCTTGCTCCCAGCTACCAGGGATTAGCCAGCAGGGGGGCTGCAGCAGAAAGCTCCACCCCCTCCAAACCTGTGCTGAGGGCAAACTTTAGAAGAAAGGGGAAGGAGAAACCCCTTTTATGGCTTCTAAAGAAAGAAAAAAAGGTGAATTTGTAATTAAACAAGAAACCCCACAAACTTACCAGGGCTCAGCAGGTAATTCTTCCCAAGGTTCCTGCCAAGTTCTCTAGTCCCCTTTTATTTCCTGTTTTAATTCCTTATTTGAAAGAGCTCTGCCCAAGAAAAAGCAAAAGCAACTGCCTCTCTGGCCCACAAGGAAGAGTAGAACCGGTAGCTAATTTTTTGTTGACTTTGGTGAACCAGCTGATGCCCTAGCCCTTTTTCACAAGGCCTAGAATGGACTGTCGGAAGTGCATGGATGCCACTTCCGGAAGTCTGCTCTGAGCTGGGAAGACCTCAGAATGGACTCCTGGAAGTGGCGTCCTTGCACTTCTGGTGGGCTGTTCTGGGCCTGGGAGGCCTTCCCAGCTCAGAACGGACATCTGGAAATGACGTCCACACAGAGAACCAGTTGTTCAGGTATTTGAATCCCACCACTGCCAACAACTCAATGTCCTATGTAACACAAAGCTCCTTAATAAAGCCAAAGGTTTTTTCATCGAAATGAGAAGCACATGCTATTGACCACATGAGCAAAGTGTTGACCACGTTTACATATTTTTTTGAAAAAAACAATCTCTGTAATTCTCAATATTTCTGTTTAACGTTGTCATTATTCTTAATTTTACTGTCCACAGAGAGCAAAGAGGTTTACCAGCGACAAGTGTTGTCTATTTCCTGCATTGTCTTTGGGATCGTCATTGTGGGCACAATCTCGGCAGTGTTCTACTTCAGAACAAAGTAAGACTCCCTAACTCATCTCTACCCTTTCCTTCTAATCTGCGAAGACATTGGTGTTTTCTGCTCATTGTATAATTTATGTAGGCTCTTGTTCTGGAAAAAGACATACCAGAGACCTGTTTCATGCAGACTGTCTTTCTGAGATGATGCCCTGAAGTTAAAATACATGTAGTAGAATGACAATTATGTGCTTAGGTACTACTCTAAATCAATTCGGATCAGGTGTGTGTGTGTGTGTTTAATGGGACCAGTTTTTTATATTAAATTTATATGCCATCCATCCTTCCATCTTACCTTGCAATACAACTTTGCAAAGAGTCAGGATCAGCTCTAGGTTTGGATCAATATGGATCGAGGACATTGTCCACGTTTGTGTTAAAGTGGATCTAATTTACACGATTTCATGCAACAGGGTCTTTAGGATTTGAATTGTACCACCAAAATGTAGAGAAACAAGTGAAGGTCTTGGTTAGTTTTTGGCAGTCCCATTTAGGTCAGATGGCTGTAAGAATATGTAAACACAAGCTGATCCTTACTTACCTTAGTTTCTTATGTTATCATCTTTCAAAAATAGTTGTGCCTAAGCAATATTGAACGTTCTAGAGAATAACGTGGTTGGAAGTATTTGGCTTGATTCGTGATAGAATAATTTATTGCAGGAATGGACGTTTGTCACTTTCTGAATAGTTGCTGAGTTACAACTTCCACCAGCCACATTATCTGAATCTGATGGATGTTTCCAACTCCTAGGAGTAGAGAGGCTGACTTTGTACTATGCCCAGTACAAAATGTAGCAGTGATTAAAAAAATAACCCATTACTCTCCTATGAATAATTCTTATATTATATTCAGGTATTTTATTTTTGTATTATGATTCATTATGCTCAGCCAGATGTTTAAACTGGACTTGTTATTTACCACCTATCGAATCCTTCCCAAGGACCTGAGATAGGCAGATGTTATTCTTCGTTGGTGTTAAAGGTATAGTTGCAGGATGTAAGCTGTTACAGTAAAACTGCCTCTTGCAATTGACGGATGGTGTTTTCGACAATGCCAAGGGTGTACGGATGGTACTCCAGTTGTGCTGGGATTGCACACAAGGCACCTATTACTATTGGTAATATTGGTGTCTTTGCTTTCTTTTGCCACAATTTATAGTATTATTAAAATAATTCATTGCACAGTTAACCAGGCGTTCAGAGCACATTTTGGCATTTTTATCCTCCTGTTGAGTCCTACCCAAGGAGCTGGGATAGACATATGTGGATGTTTGATGGGGTTAGAAGTATCATTATACTGTGTGTAGAGTGAAATGGATAAGTTTGCAAATACCTGTGAATCTCGTGGCATCACAAGACTTCACTGGAGAGAGCTAAGGCTTTCAATAAACAATTATCTCTTGTGAAATTGTTCTTGCTATCAGGAATGTTATGTTCTTTGTGAGAATAAAGTGCTTTGGCACTTTTATGCTACTTCCTCCCTGTTTGTGCTTCATTTTCTTCCTTTTGTGGTTTCATTCCTGGAAGCAAAGAGAAATATTTGCTTTCTTCAAAAAAAAAAAAAAAAAAAAAAACCCTCGACATTTTTCAGGGGAAACTGAACAGGTCAATTATTCTAATGTACTGTAGAATAATTAGTGAGAAAACTCACAGTACTGGGAGTTATTGTGAGTTGAGACCTGCCGATTTCAGAGGAAGGGGCTTTAAAACGTTGTTTATTTGCCCATTATATTAAATTGGATTCAATCCAATGCCTCTTCCTTCCAGATATTTTTAAAATTTCATTTCATTTACTCCGTTTCTTTGTTCCACTTCACACTACTTAATCTGGCAAAGTCTCACAGTGGCTTGCAGTAATCTGTAAAATAACTCACTGAAGCTGAGGGAGAAAAAAGGAAGTATATCAAAGCAACAATAACAAATGGCAGGTGGATGTTAAATGCCTCATTTATCTTCAAAAATGGCTATTAGCCCTTCAGTTGCCCACTCTGAGGGGGAAAAAAAGATCAGGCAACACAAAGAGACCCAGTGTAATGAATTTTTGGTTAATTCAGTTTCCAAGATTTTTAACCTAACTCCTTCCAACTTAAAATTAAACTTGATTAATGAAATTCAGTATGAATCTTGCTTTCATGATTAAGCTCCGCTGTTAAGGGTTGGATATTAACCAATGATTAATCATTACCCATTGCCATCACATCCACTGTAAAAATGTACAGAGGAGAAAGAGAAAGAGGAGAAGGAGAAGAGGGAGAAGGAGGAAGTGAAGGAGGAGGAGAAGAACAGGAAGAAGAGAAGAGAGAGAAGGAAAAGAGGGAGAAGGAAAAGGAGGAGAGGGAGGAGAGGAACAGGGAGAAGAGAGAGAAGGAGAAGAGGGAGGAGAAGAACAGGAAGAAGAGAAGAGGAGAAGGAGAAGAGGGAGAAGGAAAATGAGGAGAGGGAGGAGAGGAACAGAGAGAAGAGAGAGAAGGAGAAGGAGAAGAGGAATAGGGAGAAGAGGGAGAAGGAGAAGAGGGAGAAGGAGAAGGAGGAGAGGGAGGAGAGGAACAGAGAGAAGAGAGAGAAGGAAACTTTCACAGAGGAAATTTTGACAAAATGAGGAAAATAGTAAAGAAGAAACTAAAAGGAACAGTATAAAAAGTCAAATCCCTCCAAAATGCTTGGAAACTGTTTAAAAATACGTTACAGCAGACTCAAATAAAATGCATTCCTAAAAGAAGAAAGAGGATTGGAAAGTCCAAGAGGATACCAGTATGGCTTACGAATGAGGTAAAGGAGGTTATTGGAAAGAAGAAAAACTCATTTAAGAAATGGAAGGCTCTTCCTACCGAGGAGAACAGGAGGGATCACAAACTCTGGCAGACCAAATGCAAGGCGATAGTTATGAAAGCCAAGAGAGACTTTGAGGAGCATATAGCCAAGAATATTAAAAATAATAACAAAACCTTTTTTAAGTACATCAGAAGCAGGAACCCAACCAGAAAATCAATTGGGCCACTTAATAACAATGGTCAGAAGGGGATAATCAGAGAAGACAAGGAGATTGCTGAGAGGCTAAATGACTTCTTTGCCTCCGTTTTCACCGAGGAGGATAGAGAACATCTGCCTGCCACTGAATTAGTTTTCCCAGGGAGGGAAATAGAAGAATTAAACCTGATAGAGATAAACAAGGAAGATGTTCTTGCATGCCTTTCTAAACTAAACGTCAACAAATCGCCAGGTCCAGATGGCATCCACCCTAGAATTCTCAAGGAACTCAAGTGTGAAATTGCTGAACTTCTAGCTAAAATATACAATCTTTCTCTAAAATCAGGCACTGTACCGGAGGATTGGAGGGAAGCAAATATAACCCCGATCTTCAAGAAAGGATCCAGAGGTGATCCAGGAAACTATAGACCAGTCAGTCTAACCTCAGTTCCAGGCAAACTGATGGAAACCATTATTAAAGATAAAATTACAGGGCCCATAGAAAAACAGGCATTGCTGAATGAAAATCAACATGGTTTCTGCAAAGGCAAATCATGTCTTACTTACTTGTTAGAATTCTTTGAGGGTGTAAATAAATACATAGATAAAGGGGCCCAAGTTGATATTGTATATCTTGACTTTCAAAAGGCTTTTGACAAAGTTCCTCACCAAAGGCTCCTAAAAAAGCTCTCCAGCCACGGAATTAGAGGACAGGTCTTGTCCTGGATTGGTAACTGGCTAAATTGTAGGAAGCAAAGGGTGGCAATAAATGGACAATTCTCCGGATGGAAAGAAGTGAGAAGTGGTGTAACCCAAGGTTCAGTTTTAGGACCTTTACTTTTTAATTTATTCATCAATGATCTGGATGTAGAAGTTAATAGTGAGGTAGCCAAGTTTGCTGATGACACTAAATTGTTCTGGGTTGTGAAAAGTGAAACTGATTGTCGGGAGCTCCAGAAGGATCTCTCAAAATTGTGTGAGTGGGCAACAAAGTGGCAAATGCATTTTAACCTAAACAAGTGCAAAGTTATGCACATCGGGGCAAAGAACCCCAATTATACTTACCAACTGATGGGGACCAAACTTTCTGAGACAACCCAAGAAAGGGATCTTGGGGTTTTGGTGGACAGCTCGATGAAGATGTCAACCCAATGCGCAGCAGCAGTAAAAAAAGCAAATTCCATGCTTGGCATGATTAGGAAGGGAATCGAAAATAAGTCAGCAAGTGTTGTATTGCCTCTGTACAAATCGATGGTGAGACCACACTTGGAGTACTGTGTACAGTTCTGATCACCGCACCTCAAGAAGGATATAATGGAACTGGAAAAGGTGCAAAAAAGAGCAACAAGAATGATCAAGGAAATGGAGCGCCTCCCTTATGAAACCAGATTGCAACGCCTTGGTCTCTTCAGCCTTGAAAGACGGTGTTTAAGGGGTGACTTGATCGAAGTGTATAAAATCATGCATGGGATAGAAAAGGTGGATAGAGAAAAATTATTTCCTCTATCACACAATACCAGGACAAGGGGGCACTCCCTAAAGCTCATAGCTAAGAAAGTGAGGACAAATAAAGGGAAATATTTCTTCACCCAGAGGGTCGTTGATTTGTGGAATTCACTTCCTGAAGGGGTCGTGACAGCTGTCAGCCTTGACAGCTTCAAGGCAGGGCTAGATAGATTCATGGATGCAAAGTGTATCGATGGTTATTAAAACGGATGTCCATGTGCCGCCTCTATGTTGGTTGAGGCAGGCAGGATTCCCCTGGGTACCATTTGTTGGGGGTCAAGGGAAAGGGAGGGTTTTGCCTTCTCTTTATGCTCAAGATCCCCATGTACAATTGGTGGGCCACTGTGTGACACAGAATGCTGGACTCGATGGGCTTTGGCCTGATTCAGCATGGCTCTTCTTATGTTCTTATGTTCTTAAGGAGAAGAAGGAGAAGGAAAAGGAGAAGGAGAAGAGGGAGAAGGAGAAGAGGGAGGAGAAGAACAGGAAGAAGAGAAAAGAGAGAAGGAGAAGAGGGAGAAGGAAAAGGAGAAGGAGAAGAGGGAGGAGAAGAACAGGAAGAAGAGAAGAGGGAGAAGGAAAAGAGGGAGGAGAAGAAAGAGAAAGGGAAGACAAGGGCAAGGAAAAGGAGAAGAGGGAGAACAAGGACAAGGGAAGGGAGAAAGAAAAGGACAAGGAGATGATGGAGGAGGAGGAGGAGGAGGAGAAAGAGAGGGAGGACAAAGAAGAGGAGAAGGAGAAGAAGGAGAAGGAATACTGATACCCTCTTTAGAAAAACTCTACCTTAATCAATACCTGGAACTTTATAAAGTTTGGATTCTACGAAAATACTGTTCTGTAAGATTAGGCTACAACAAACCTAGGTTTCGTGAAAAATGGTCCGACTGCCAAACTTCCAGGAATTCCCGAGCATTTGTATTTTATCCAAAAAAAGATTCCAGAAGCACCACCTGGCAGTCAGAAGCAATCATGTAAAATTTCTTCTCCGTGCACAGGCAGACTCAACCACTCAGTTTCAGCAGGAGAATGATTGACCGGGCCAAATCCCAAAATGCCAGGGAATTCCTGGAAAGCGAAGGACTGAGGCAGATCAGCCATCCACAGACACATACAGATAAACGTGTCTGCGCACCATTTAAATGGCAGAATAAAAGGCGGGAACAACTTATCTGGAGAAGAGTAGCATCAGATGAACAGTCAAGGCAGAAACAGTATCCTAATCAGGGAACCCATTAAGGAGGAAAGCCTCCACGTCCACCAAGACTGACAAGCAGGCTACTATATGTAAGCAATACATAGTTACATATATATTGCAGTTATATACTTATATGTTTCATTCTGGGGTCCCTGCTGCTCTCTGAGCTTGGTGGTTTTCTTACAGATGTTTCATTACCCAACTAGGTAACATCATCAGTACAGTTTTATGTTACTCAGTTGGCAAATGAAACATAGCATTGATGTTGTTACCTAACCTGGGAATGAAACATCTACAGGAAAACAACAAAAGCTCAGAATTCTGATCTACATATATTCTGCACTAGGAAATCTTTAAATCTCTACCTACACTCTATTGCCCTCTTGTGATCATGAGTTGCTGAACAGTCCTTACCACTGGATGAGTATCTTCCAACACATTGAATTCTATGTAATGAAAGAATCACAGTTAATGATTCTCCAATGTATTGTTGTTATTATTATAGCAAAGTCTACTGAGACGCTGATGTATACCCCAAACCTTGTATTTCTACAAATTATTAGTCCCCATTTAGGCATGCCAGAGCATTTTTCATAAATCAGTTGCTTAATAATCCCTTTAAGGTTCACTTTTAACATTCCACGTTAATCTGAGAGCAATTGAGGTATTGAAGAACGCTGTCTGTATAATTGTGAGAAGCATTTTAAGAAACGCAGTCTGTTGCTTATGTGGCATTTATTGTAGTGATTGCATAGGTAGCAATTTCTTACCAAAGGCAGAGCAACTCCCTTTTATGGATATTTCAATAAATGAAATTACAGGAGTTTTCCAGAGAAAGTGCTGATGTTTAAATAGAATCTTCCTGTCCCAGCTTTATTTTTAATCCATTTGATAACAAGCTTCTGCTCCAACATAGTCAATGCAAAATAATTATTCCCATCATTTCCACCCCCCCTCATTTTCATAAGAGGGAGCCAGTTTAATGATCGATCCATTCTCATTTTGCAAAATAGATCTCCGTGTTTGCACTGTTTATTTCAGCCTTGTCCTAATCTGCTCTCTCTCGATGGGTTCCAAATTTTCAGTCACCATGGCATTCCATTCCATCACCCACTTCTACAAACCTGGTTTATTTCAAATGAAGTCAGTTGTCCCGTTTCAATCTCTTCATGCTGTGAGTTGCTCTACATCCAGGGGACCGACCCTAAACCATATGATGTCATTGTCATGATGTCATTAGGATCTTGCTAAGGAAGAACCCAGTGCAACATCTGATTGGATCTGTTCTTCCATTGCCACTCACTTTCAATTAGTAGTGAAAAAAAAACACCAAAGTGAATTAGGGTAACTAAACCAATTTTTTTTTTTTGTCTATTGGTTGGTTGGTGTTTCTCTGTAGAAAGCAAACGAAATACATCCAGGAACAGTTGAAAGAGATACAGAATGGGAAAACCTACAGCCTTAATGCTTCCAGCATCATGGCGAAAACAGAAGCCAGGGCCCAAAGCCAAATTCATCTGCAAAACGTGAGTAAATGTGCCAATGTTAATCCTTATTATGCTGGCTGAATATGGGAATGCTGATGGCACGGTCACTGTCACTTCTTCCTGTGTCCCAAAGTGGACCTAGTTTGTACCTGTGGTCCTGGGCATAAAAGAGGGGAGAAGAGAGTGTCAGCTTTATGCTTGCTTTGCCAAAGTTGGCCATGATGAATGTCAACATCTCAACTGGCTTAGCAAGAATTGATTCAAATATGGTCAAAGGTGGATGCTTCCACCACCTGCCACATCAGGAGAGGACATTTATATGTGGTGCTGCAGCCATCAACGATACTGCTCATGCTTTGTTTGATTGTTAATTATATGCCTCTCTTAGGTTTAGATATTTAACATCTCTACTTGAAATGACAGTTCACTAAGATCTGTATTGAAAATTGTCTTTTTTCTCCTGGCTGCTAATCTATACATCATCAGCAGAACTGCTAAGTTTATGGCTGAGGCAATTGACCAAAGTACCCATTATTTCAAATAGATTGGGGTATCCTATAAAGGCGATGTATTTACCTGAATGTTGACTTTTTTTTCTTCTTAACACATACCATATTTTCCCCAAAATAAGACCAGGTCTTATATTAATTTTTGCTCCAAAAGATGTATTAAGGCTTACTTTCAGATGATGTCTTATTTTTTCATGTACAACAATCTACATTTATTCAAATAAATAATGTCAATAATATGACTTATTTAGACATCACCCTGCCAACAAAAGTGCGTATAGCCAAGGCCATGGTTTTCCCAGTTGCAATGTATGGCTGTGAAAGTTGGACCATAAGAAAGGCTGAGCGCCAAAGAATTGAGGCCTTTGAACTCTGGTGCTGGAGAAGACTCCTGCGAGTCCCCTGGACTGCAAGGCGATCAAACTGGTCAGTCCTGGAGGAGATCAACCCTGACTGCTCTTTAGAAGGCCAGATCCAAGGACCTGTTTTTTGTTATTGTTTGCTCCTCTTACATGCCATTACGTCAATAAACAGCTCTCTTGAAGGGGTGGCATTCACAGAGATTTTTTTTTTCCATCTCAGAGTTTTAATCTGTTTTTCCAGGGCTTTCTTCCTCCGTTGAGAGAAAATTGGAACACATGCATTGTTCATTGTAGTGGATGATCTTATAATAGAGGATTACTCATTACTTGAAAGATACTTGGCGTAAAAGCACAGGTCAAACTCTAACTGTGATTTAAAATAAGGCCAGTTTTGGCTAAATCAAATTTTGTCTCCCAGATCACAGCATTGAACTGCAGCTATAAGGCAGTATTAACTTGGTTTTAATCTTGTTGAGATTTCACTGGGAAAAGCCGAGATATTTTGACATTCCCGAAGACTGGAAAATATGTCAGGTAATCCTTGGCATACATCCTTTCGTTTAATAGCTGTTTAATAACAATGGCATTGAAGAAAGTTGACTTATGACCATTTTCAGACGTATGACCATCGCAGCGTCCCCACGGTCATGTGATCAAAATTTGATTGCTGGGCCACAGATTCATATTTACGATGGTTGCAGTTTATAAAACTAGGCAAAAACTCACTGAACAACTGTCTCACTTAGTAACAGAACTGTTGTGATTGTGAGTCAAGGATTACCTGCTCTATAGTTAGTTGTGAAGGGTTGACCGTTACTGAATTCATCACTTACGTGAGTGTTGCCATTTCCCTTCGGGAACTTTAGGAAGTGCAGTAAAAAAAGCAAATTCCATGCTTGGCATGATTAGGAAGGGAATCGAAAATAAGTCAGCAAGTGTTGTATTGCCTCTGTACAAATCGATGGTGAGACCACACTTGGAGTACTGTGTACAGTTCTGGTCACCGCACCTCAAGAAGGATATAATGGAACTGGAAAAGGTGCAAAAAGGAGCAACAAGAATGATCAAGGAAATGGAGCGCCTCCCTTATGAAACCAAATTGCAACGCCTTGGTCTCTTCAGCCTTGAAAGACGGCGTTTAAGGGGTGACTTGATCGAAGTGTATAAAGTCATGCATGGGATAGAAAAGGTGGATAGAGAAAAATTCTTTTCTCTATCACACAATACTAGGACAAGGGGGCACTCCCTAAAGCTCATAGCCAAGAAAGTGAGGACAAATAAAGGGAAATTTTCTTCACCCAGAGGGTCATTGATTTATGGAATTCACTTCCAGAAGGGGTCGTGACAGCTGTCAGCCTTGACAGCTTCAAGGCAGGGTCAGACAGATTCATGGAGGCCAAGTGTATCGGTGGCTATTAAAACGGATGTCCATGTGCCGCCTCTATGTTGGTTGAGGCAGGCAGGATTCCCTTGAGTACCATTTGTTGGGGGTCAAGGGAAAGGGAGGGTTTTGCCTTCTCTCTCTGCTCAAGATCTCCATGTACAATTGGTGGGCCACTGTGGAACACAGAAGGCTGGACTCGATGGGCTTTGGCCTGATTCAGCATGGCTCTTCTTATGTTCTTATGTTATCTGCTTATGTTTTTATTTATGTCCTCGGTTTTTATGTCATGCCAATCAACAGGTGACTCTGTGTTCTTTTAGACTTTGTGTCTGGTGTCATTGAATTTATTTGTGCCCCTTTAGGTGGGACTTTCCTTCTACCCCCCCCCCCAGTTGGAATGCACAGTGTAGAAATATACATTACCATTGCTCGCTTGCTTCTTGCTCAGGAAATTTTACATCAGATGTAAATGTGAAGAAATAACTATAATTCTTCTACTTCCCCTTGTAGCTGGTTATAATGCATTGCAAATTTGCTTTCCACTTCAGCCAGCTCATTTATGTTTTCAGCTGTTTGCCTAGCTGCAGTTAAAAAAAAATGATAATACATTCCTTTCCCTCTTTGTCACCTCTCCGTGCCAGCTACAAATTCAGCCGCTTGAAATACAAAAATAGTATGCAGAGCTAAAACTGCATTACAAAATCAGTGTGGAAGACAGTGCTTTCAATATATTTGTATTAACACTTCACACATACTTTTGAGGAAAAAAAATAGTTTCCACTCTAAAATCTTCTATGTAAGGTTTAATGAATGGAAATTCATGGAAGTCATTGAAAATTCAAATGGTAAGACTTATTCTTGAGTTTATGCAGAAATAGGTACAGTGTCGTGGTTCCGACAGATGAAACTCTTCAAAAGAACTTCGAGGCATTGTTTACCTTAAAGAATCTTTATTTTGAGTAGCACAACATCGGCAGTGCATAATCGAAGCCAAAAACTGAATTCTCCTCCCCTGAGCAGATAGTATCAAAGAACAATTCCCTCCTCCAATTAATAGTCATAAATCACATTTCCCAATTAGCTTGAAGCGGACCTCCTCTCCAGTTCTCCAGCCCGCCAAGTCCTCATCAGCTCTGGTTACAATAACCTTGATTCTCATGCTAGGTCTAATGTTGTTATGTCTAGCTGGACTCTCATTTACATCCCCCCTCCCTGCGTCATCTAACTCTAAAAGCAAAAGGTAAAAGATGGCTACATTTCCATCTGTTGTCAATGCAAAAACATTCGATGTTAGCAGTGTTGCCACAGGATTTTTGTAGGAACACCAGAGGTGATACGTATGAAAATCCATTTCAAAGGTTTCTTTCCATTGGAAAATAATTATGTATGGAATTATTTAAATTGGTTATTATTGTTGCTGTTATTATTGTTATTTTAATGATCCAGTTATGACTTTTGAACAGATTTGGGCCAGATATCTGACCCAATTTGATTCAAGCAATTTTTTTATTAGTAGTAAAAGACAAGTATGGAAGCATCTTAATTTATCTGTATTTGATGGGATATATTTAATTTGATTTTCAATTTAAATTGACCATCTGAAAGAGAAGAATCAGTTTAAATCAATTTGAAATGTCCAGTAGTCACAGAAGCCTAATTAAGACACTTATCAGGTATCTCTCAAGATGTGGTAAAAAAAAAACCCAATATGGTGGCCGTATTGCTGCACATGTGACACACATAAAACTGTTAAGTTTAAATGAAAAATATCTTTGAGACATTAGATAGCCCGAGCCACCGAAACAGAACTGTATGACTTAGACATAGATTTAGTCTTAACAGAATTAGTCATGATCAAGATATGGCTCCAAGATAACAACAACAACAACAACAACAACAACAACAACAACAACAACAACAATAATAATAATAATAATAATAATAATAATAATAATAATAATAATAATAATAATAATAATTCTGCCTGTAAGCAAGAACTGGTGGGATCATAAAATAGAGAAAGTCATAGAAAATGATAAAATTAAACTGCTCTGGGACTTCAGAATTCAAACAGACAAGCACCTGCAACATAACACCCCGGACTTAACAATTGTCCATAAGAAAGACAAAAAAGTCTGGATAGTGGACGTGGCAGTGCCTGGAGACAGCAGAATAGATGAGAAAGAATTGGAGAAGGTAACAAACTATAAAGACTTACAAATAGAAATAGAAAGACTATGGCAAAGGCAAGCAAGAGTAGTACCAATAGTAATAGGCGCCTTGGGTGCAATTCCAAAACAACTGGAGCACCACTTGAACACCATTGGCATTGACAAATTTGCCATTGGTCAATTGCAAAAGGCGGCCTTACTAGGAACTACTTCCATCCTGCGACGAGATCTGTAATACCATCAAACATCCACATCTGCCTATCCCAGGTCCTGGATAAGGACTCGATAGGTAGACAAAAATGCCAAATCCAGTCTGAACATCTGGCTGACTGGGCAATGATTAATAATAATAATAATAATAATAATAATAATAATAATAATAATAATAATAATAATAATAATAATAATGTATTCCAAGTGTGGCCTTACCAAGGCATTGTAAAGTGGTATTAACCCTTCACGTGATCTTGATTCTATCCTTCTATTAATGCAGTCCAGCACTGTTGTTGGCTTATCTTAGAATAAAAGCTTAAAGACATTTTGTACAACTACACAAATGTTCCAGATTTTGCAACGGAGAAGATGGCCAGTCTGGGTTGACTTTTACTTGAAGAGCATTTTTTTTTCTGTGCATGAATGGAAGTAAACTAGAATACTTGAATTTTAATGAGATTCCCTATTTCCCATGCAGGACAGATTCTCAACAGGAATGTCTACGTGTTTGGGAAGCTGTGCAATTATGTAACTGGGAAATTACAGAGGGGAGATTTAGATGTTGGAGAGAATGAAAATAGAATGGTAGCCTATTTAAACTAAAATAGAATGTAGTCTATAGGTTAGTTTTCAACAAAAATAAGAGTTATACTGATAACTAAAATAGAAGCATGCTGAAAGACTAGAAATTAGATTTAAAGACATATGCGCTGAAAGAGTATATATGCACATCTCACATCAAAGAGAAATGCAACTCTTTCTAAGAAAAAAACCTTGTGTTTTCTATTAAGATCTGTGAGAGGTTGGCTTTTGATCCTCATTTGAGGAAAATGTTAATGATTTTATTGAGAGGAGAAACAATAGAGCTACACTTTAAATTCCCGTGTAATTTTGTGCATCTGTTTGATCCTAAATGGTCTCGGCTAAAAAAAAAATGCAAACAGACACATCTGCAAAACTGTAATTGCATATTCAGTCCTGTTCTTCATAAACCATTCACCATTTCGATTTATTTTGCTCTTTATTCGGTGCTTATTTTTAAGCCAAATGGCATCGCATGAAGGAGCGTATTCAGTCATAAGTCATGACAAATCTATATCTGGATTTTTGCTGAAATGTGAATTCTTTACTTTATTGCCTTGCACCTTAATCAATGTTTATACAATGCACTGGCATACACACGGATGAAGGGTTTAGCAGAAACTACATTTGGATTGTTATTTAGATGTGGATTATTTATTTTATTGCCTTGCACCTTATCATAATCAGCTTTTGTACATTGTACTAGTATACACAAGGCTGAAGGGTTATAAGAAGAAGCCGTATTAAAAATGAGTTACTTGATAAATAAAGTGTGAGAGGGGGGTCCTCGTTGCTTAGAAAGACAGCAAAGTGAAACATCTTCCAGATTTTTATTATTTTTATTTTACTGTTGGAATTTGAAGAACCTCAGTGCAAGAAACTGCTTTGGGTTTGGGCCATTCTCAGCTTGTAAACATCTATACTTGTCAAGTGTGAAGAATCAGAACCACGTTTTGCTCCAGTGGAGATGATTTATTTCTCATGCCTGGGCACGAAGAATCTAATCAACTAACAAGCACTAAATTGGCACTAAATAAGAGTCAATGGAGTTCAAGAGGGATGGACTTAGACTACTTGTGGCAATGTGATGACTCCTGGCTGATTCCTCTCTTGACTCCACCCTCAGGCGTCCCCTGGTCTTCTTCTACAATGCTAGCTTAAAATGTCTTGCCTCCATTGTCAGTGCATCTGGTGTCTTTGTTTTCAGGCTCTGCTTGCCAAAATAACAGATAAAGCCCAACAGAGTCAATAAATCTTGAGATGCCTTTGAGTAATATCAGTGGAAGGAAGAATAAAATTTTATTTTATTTTATTTTGTTTTATTTTATTTATTATTTTATTATTTTACTTTATTTTATTTTATTTTACTTTACTTAATTTTACTTTATTTTAATTTAATTTAATTTAACTTAATTTAATTATTTAATTTAATTATTTAATTTTATTTTATTATTATTTTATTATTTTATTTTATTTTATTTTATTTTATTATTTTACTTTATTTTAATTTATTTTAATTTATTAATTTATTTTACTTTACTTTACTTTATTTTTTATTTTATTTTATTTTATTATTTATTTTATTTTATTATTATGTTATGTTATGTTATGTTATGTTATGTTATGTTATGTTATGTTATGTTATGTTATGTTATGTTATGTTATGTTATGTTATGTTATGTTATGTTATGTTATGTTTATTATTTTATATTTATTATTTTATATTTATTATTTTATTTTATTT
Source organism: Bothrops alternatus (assembly GCA_034064705.1). Classification (NCBI taxonomy): domain Eukaryota; kingdom Metazoa; phylum Chordata; class Lepidosauria; order Squamata; family Viperidae; genus Bothrops; species Bothrops alternatus. Next base: position 143,348 of record JARGCV010000505.1, on the reverse strand, counting down.
TATTTTATTTTATTTTATTTTATTTTATTTTATTTTATTTTATTTTATTTTATTTTATTTTATTTTATTTTATTTTATTTTATTTTATTATGTTCCATTCTTTTATTTTGGGAGTACAGTAGTCCTCCCCTTGAAAACATTGTTCAGCTCTAACAAAGGTGAGCCAGTGACCTACCTTAGCTTAAAGGAACCATATTACAAACCACAAATAAACCAAGCCACCATATCTGGAGAGGGGGCTGATTTTGCAAGACCAAAACTACAGTTGCTTATGTGCCATAGATTCTCACTGTAGGATCCAGATTTAATGCAAGCAAGATTCTTAGGAGATGAACATTTTTTTTCACTAGACATATTTAATTTGAACAAAGACATGATGGCTGTCTATTAGAAGTGAACTAGATTGAAGCTGTTTTCATCCAGCTTGATGTCCAGCTTTGAAAGAGTCACAGTGTTTAACCTGCTCCTTTCCTTCCTTCCTTCCTTCCTTCCTTCCTTCCTTCCTTCCTTCCTTCCTTCCTTCCTTCCTCCCTCCCTCCCTCCCTCCCTCCCTCCACAGTATTCAACCACAAGAAGACATCAAGAGCCAGTGATGGGGAAAATGATGGAATCTAGTTTTTCAGGCACGCAGTCTTTCCCTGAAGCTTTATCTGCAGAAAGAGGATACCAGGCTACAAAACCACATAGGTAAGGACATGTTTTTTTAAAAATGGCTGTTTCTTTTGTGAGACAAATGCAAGGCAAGTGAACGTGGTCACTTAGGAAACCTCTGTTAGTTTGTTTGTTAAGCAGAGAGCGTGGAGAGTCTTCCCTTACAGATGTCAAAGCTGTTATTCCAGCTGATGGATTGCCACTTTTCCATAAAGGGCCTAGAGGACTCTTAAACAAGAGTCACAGACCAGCGAATCAGATCACTGTATTCCATTCCCTCCGCCTGTTCTCTTATCAATTCAGGAAGTTAATGGCCCAGCCGAAGGCAGGCTACAGAGTTAACTTGGGCTGACAAATACGATTCAGTGTAAAAAAAAAATGGGGGGGGCTGCACTACATGGCACCTGTAACTAGCAAAGGCTGGTTAAGTGGAGCCTTTCTATTGGTTTTTAGTGACTGAAAGCAAAGGGCATTATAAGGAGAGTGGATCCATGTGTGCACATTGGTCATGATGTATCTCTACCTCTATCTCATCTCCATCTCCATCTCTATTACCCTCTACCTCTATCTATCTATCTATCTATCTATCTATCTATCTATCTATCTATCTATCTATCTATCTATCTATCTATCTATCTATCTATCTATCTATCTATCTATCTTTCTTTCCCTATCTCCCTCTCCCCCCCTCTCTTCCTTTCTCTCTCTTCCTTTCTCTCTCTCTTTCTCCTTCATTCCTTCCTTCCTTCCCTCCCTCCCTCCCTTCTTTCTTTCTTTCTTTCTTTCTTTCCATATCTCTCTCCCCCTTCTCTCTCTTCTTTTCTCTCTCTTTCTTCTTCCTTTCTTCTTTCTTTCTTTCCCTATCTCCCTCTCCTTCTCTCTCTTCTTTTCTCTCTTTCTCCTTTCTTTCTTTCTTTCTTTCTTTCTTTCTCTATCTCCCTCTCCCCTCTCTCTCTTCCTTTCTCTCTCTTCCTTTCTCTCTCTCTTTCTCCTTCATTCCTTCCTTCCCTCCCTCCCTCCCTTCTTTCTTTCTTTCTTTCTTTCTTTCCATATCTCTCTCCCCCTTCTCTCTGTTCTTTTCTCTCTCTTTCTTCTTCCTTTCTTCTTTCTTTCTTTCCCTATCTCCCTCTCCTTCTCCCTCTCCTTTTCTCTCTTTCTCCTTTCTTTCTTTCTTTCTCTATCTCCCTCTCCCCTCTCTCTCTTCCTTTCTCTCTCTTCCTTTCTTTCTCTCTTTCTCCTTCTTTCCCTCTCTCCCTCCCTTTCTTTCTTTCTTTCTCGTCCTTTCTCTCTTTCTCCTTCATTCCCTCTCTCCCTCCCTCCCTCCCTCCCTCTCTTTCTTTCTTTCCTTCTACTTTCTTCTGCCATGTTTAATCAAACACTTTTCAAGCCCCACATGAAGCACATTTTAGCCAGATGCATCCAGCTGGGGAAATCAGGAGCCAGGACAAAGGTCTAAAATCACTATGCGTTTACTCCATGCTACCTATACACAAGAACCTGATCTACTAATGGACAAGGCAATTGGCACCAGATAAGAGTCAACGGAGTTCAGGGGGGGCTGAACATGGGTCTCTTACAGGGGTGTAGTGACTTCGTACTGATGATGCATTTGATCATTCCCTTGATCACCTCCTACAGCATGTCCTGATCTGCTCCTGTAACCCTTGAGTGGATTTCTGCCCGTGGAATGAATCCACCTGTGTTGAAGATAGGCAAGCGAGCAGTAACAAGCAGGGCATCGTGTTGCAACGTAATGCTTCCATGGCTTCTCCTTGAGCATTGCTTGAAGTTAGTTAACAGTGTGGATCACAACTAATTATTGTTGTTATTTATTAATTGGCTTTTCTCCAAGAAAACCAAGCAACATACCGTATTTTTCCATCTATAAGACACACCTGTGTATAAGACACTCTCTGCGCCGAACAGCTGAGCTGGCAAATCTGCAAGTTCGGCTGGCAGAAGATCTTGCCCCCTGCCCTCTCCAGAGGGGCTTGACACCTGCACCAGGTGTCATGGCAACCCACCCAGGCATGCCCTGGTCTGTGGAGGTTACCATTATTTTTCCATGTATAAGACGCACCTGGTTTTTTTGAAGAGGGTGTTTGCAGGAAAAAATAGCGCCTTATACACGGAAAAATATGGTATATTTTCCCCCTATTTTATTCCCATAATAACAGCCCTCTATAATAAGCCGGATTTAGGTAGTGAATAACTGGCAGAAAGTTGAGTTCCAGAGTTGAACTGGGACTTGAAACCATTTCCCTAATTCAAGTCCAACAGCTTATCTGCTCTATGTGCTGCATCATAGTCATAATGTTAGCCTAGTAATGTATAAACAGATTTGAGTTGAAGAGATTTGCACCTGAGATGATTTTTTTAAGCTTGCTTTGGTACATTTTACAGATCAGATATATAATACATCAAATACACGTGGAGGGGGGAGAGAGATGGGGAATGGACTTCTAAATTTAGTGATTAATAAACCTCAAGTTGATGTTCTTCATCAGTGTAGCTGCTTAAACATTGCTTTACGTTATTAGATTATGAGTGTTACGCATAGGTGAGATATTAGTCGTCTGTTTGATTTCATATTTTGGCCCTACATCACCCACCACCAGAGTGACATATAGCACTTTCCAAACTCATCTTGATTTATTCTTGCCCTACAGCAATTTTTAAAAACCTCGCACAGGAACTGGAAGTGCAGATGTTAGAATCATGACCATTTAGTGTTTGTGAAGCCAGAATTCTGAGTATCTATTAAGCAAATCACTTATAGAAACTCTGTGAAGGTTTTTTTTTGGGGGGGGGAATTATAAATTGCCACTGATCAGTGAAGTAATTACATAAATGTATGTGATATTGTGGCAGCTATGGTGGCACAGTGATTAGAATGAAGTATTGCAGGCTACTTCTGCCGGCTGCCTGCAGTTTGACAGTTCGATTCTCACTGGCTCAAGGTTGACTCAGCCTTCCATCCTTCTGAGGTTGGTCAAATGAGGACCCAGATTGTTGGGGACAAGATGATGACTCTGTAAACTGTTTAGAAAAGACTGTGAATCACTCTGAAGTGGTATATAAATCTAAGTGCTCCTGCTATTGACTCAGCCTTCCATCCTTCCGAGATCAGTAAAATGAGGACCCAGATTGTTGGGGGCGAGATGCTGATTCTGTAAACCACTTAGAGATGGCTGTAAAGCTCTGTGAAGCAGTATATAAGTTTAAGTGCTATTGTTATTTTAATTGAAGTTTTGGTAAACATAATACAAACTAATGCAAATTAAACTAAAAGAAGAAGAAGAAAAAATCCATACGGTTCCAGAGGAATAAATGGTGGACTCATATACAAAAATGTATAGCTGACCTTGGGAGATGATTAAAATGGAATTAAGAGCTGCTAAATCAGCTCTTCCTCTCCAGACAAAGAAAGGAGCTGAGATCAACCACAAATGTTCCAGACAGCTGCTTCCCATGAGAAGACAGCAAGATAGAGGTCTTCAGTGGGTTTAGAACTGTGGAAGATATTTTGCTCACACCATGGTTAATACCTTTGAAAGGATACAAAGTTCACATACTTGCTTTTCTAATTACTTCTGGAAATTACAGGCAAACTGTTTTTTCAGATATTAGGAATCCTTGTGCCAAAAAGTTTTATAGCATCAGATGAGTTTATTTCAAAGAAAGGAAAGTTTTCATTACAAGCTTAAGGATTTTTTTTTAAATAAATCGCCAAAGGGTGCTTGAAATTATGATTTTAGAAACTTACAGACAAAGAGTCCACGTAAATTTGAAATAAAATTTTGGAATTAATGATAAAGAATTCTTCTCATGGGAAAATGGTTTTGTTTTGTTTTATTTATTTATTTATTTTTTAAAAAAGAATGTAAGATAAGATTTAAAAATCTGGACACTAGAGGGAACTAGAGATTAAAACTGAAGGAAAAGAAGACATCAGTTTGATTTACAATCACCGAACGAAGCAAAATATTCTGACATTGCACATATTGGAGGATATTTTTGAACAATGAATTCAGAACCTAATTTTAATAGTGTCAACAGAGACATCTGCTTCCATGAATAGACTGTGTCTAAAACACGTGACATGGAAACAAGTTCTATCTGAGAACTTCAAGACTGAGTTGAAAGTGGATTTACAAATGGCAGGCTACAAGAAAGACATGGATAAAAAAAAGTTACACTGGACATGAAAGAAAGGGAAAGGAAGGGAAGGGAAGGGAAGGGGAGGGGAGGGGAGGGGAGAGGAGAGGAGAGGAGAGGAGAGGAGAGGAGGAGGAGGAGGAGAGGAGAGGAGAGGAGAGGAGAGGAGAGGAGAGGAGAGAAGAGAAGAGAAGAGAAGAGAAGAGAAGAGAAGAGAAGAGAAGAGAAGAGAAGAGAAGAGAAGAGAAGAGAAGAGAAGAGAAGAGAAGAGAAGAGAAGGGAAGGGAAGGGAAGGGAAGGGAAGGGAAGGGAAGGGAAGGGAAGGGAAGGGAAGGGAAGGGAAGAGAAGAGAAGAGAAGGGAAGAGAAGGGAAGGGAAGCATGGCTGATATCTTAATAATTTAAAGAAATATAGAAACAGAGTGTGACCTGGCTAATTGTCCCATATTGGATTTACAAAAGAGGCTTCTTAACATTTTGAAGCATCTTTTGAGAAGCAACCAAAAAAATGAGAAGAAATCAAATTTTAGGACATCACTTGAACGGACTAAAGATTAAGTCTGTTACAAATAACAAGAAGGGATATAATATTGATTTATTTGGTCAAGGTTAAAGTTGACATATCTCTAGTAACCGTTAATGGACTTTTTGTGAAGGCAAGACAACAAGTATCCAACTTAGAAGCAAGAAGCGATCCAACTTAGAAGCAAGGAGAAATTTCCAGATAGTTTCAACAATTAATCAGTAGAACAGCTTCCCTCCAGAAGTTATGGGTGCTCAATCACTGGAGGTTTCCAAAAATAGAATGGAGAACCATTTGACCCAGATGGTATAAGGTCTCCTGCCTTGAGCAAGGGGTTGGACTAAGATCTCTGAAGTCCCTTTCCAAGATTATTATTCTATGCTCTTTATTGCTGATGTAGTACAACTTCCTTCCAAGAGCTGAACTCTGATGGAAGGGACCTTGGAGGTCTTCTAGACCAGCCCCCCGCTCAAGCAGGAGAACCTATACTATCTCAGACAAGTGTCTGTCCAGTCTCTTCTTAGAAACCTCCAGTGATGGAGCACCCATGACTTCTGGAGGCAGCTGTCCAACTGGTTGATTGTCCTCATTTAGGAACTTTCTCCTTAATTCCAGGTTGCTTCTCTCTTTGGTCAGTTTCCAACCATTGTTTCTTGTCCTGCCCTCTGGTCCTTTGGAAAATAAGTTGACGCCCTCTTCTTTGTGGCAGCCCCTCAAATACTGGAACCTCGCTATCATGTCTCCCCTATTTTTTATTTTTTTTTAGACTAGCCAAACCCAAGTCCTGCCACTGTTTTTCGTATGTTTTAGTCTCCAGGCCTTGGATCATCTTAGTTGCTCTTTTCTGTACTTTTCCCAAGGTCTCAACATCTTTTTTGTAGTATGGTGACCAAAATTGGTTGCAGTATTCCAGATGTGGACTCACTAGTTTCTGTCGCTTTGTTCCCAGGAATTTTTCTTCATGCTGCAATGCAGGTCAACAACCTGGAATGATGCACAAAAATGCCTTCCGAAGGACTCCCCCTTTACCACGGGGTAGATTCAATGGCATTGCAGGACCAGCCTACCAACAACTAGAAGAGTCCAAGATCATGGATCAGGACCCCGGATCTTCTCAAGAGTAAGTAGGAGAAAACGAGAGGAACCAGTCTGTTGTTGAGAATTAAACTGAAGGAAGGCATACGAAAATGAAGGAATGAATACTTTGTAATGAAACCCACATGTAAGGTTTGACAGAACTCTCTTAAAACAGCATATACGATGTCCCAAAGATGTTTTTTTTTTCAATGAGGCAACGGGACTTTTCTTGTTTTTTTCTTTGAAGTTGTTTCGCTTCTCATCCAAGAAGCTTCTTCAGCTCTGGCTGGATGGTGGGGAAGGGAAGGATGCATACTCCTTGCAGACAGCTGGTCCCTTGCATCCTTTTAGAGCAGGGGTGTCAAACTGGAAGCCGCACCTACCCCAGCTCTGGCAAGGGGGAAAACAGGTTGTGATACATAGTGACACATCACGTGAAATGGCGAGTTTGATACCCCTGTTTTAGAGAGTCATTGAGGCCATTTTATTTATTTATTTATTTATTTATTTATTTATTTATTTATTTATCTATCTATCTATCTATCTATCTATCTATCTATCTATTTATTTATTTATTTATTTAGATTTCTATGCCGCCCTGTTCCAAGAACTCAGGGCGGCTCACAACATGGATACAACATGTAGAAATCTAGAATTAAAATACATTGTAAAAAACCCGATTAATTAAAACCAATCACCCAAAACAAACTGCCCCAGGCCTGCCGGCAGAGGTGTGTTTTAAGCAGTTTACGAAAGGCGGTGAGGGTGGGGGCGATACGGATCTCCGGGGGGAGTTGATTCCAGAGGGCTGGGGCCGCAACAGAGAAGGCCCTTCCCCTAGGCCCCGCCAGGCGACACTGTCTGGCTGACGGGACCTGGAGAAGGCCGACTCTGTGGGCCCTAACCGGTCTCTGGGTTTCATGGGGCAGCAGACGGTCCCGTAAGTTGACTTTGTAAACCACTTAGAGAGAGCAGTAGAGTATTATGAAGCTTTATAAGTCTGCGCTATGGCTATTGCCTTTGACTCAGCCTTCCATCTTTCTAAGGTCAGTAAAATGAGGACCCAGATTGTTGTGGGCAATATGCTGACTCTGCAAACCACTTAGAGAGGGCTATAAAGCACTGTGAAGTGGTATATAAGTCTAAGTGCTATTGCTATTGCTATTCATTGTAATAGGATACTACTAGTTCCTCTATCTGGGTCTACCGGATCTGGACTATAAAAATCATGGCACTCACTAGTTAAAAGCCAAGATACATAAAATCCTAACGTCTTGTAGTCATCTAACGGTTATCCAGATTTTTGCAGCCCAACTCTGATAGATGGGTTTAATTATCTATACAGTGGTTAAGTCTATCTAATTTTTTTTAACTCTTTTTAATAATATTTAATAAAAATGCACGATCTTATCAGCAAAGATGGCATGGTTAGTGGGCAATCCTTCATAGCTTATTGTTATAGGTAACCCTTAATTTCTAACTGTAACAAAGCACAGGATTTCTGTCATAAGTCATCACTGTCATAAGTCAAGGCACCCATGTGACCAGCCCCAATGTTCTGACTTTTTTTTGTGGCGGCTGATCAACAAACATTATGACTGTTAAGTGAATAAATTTCTTCTTATGCGTGTTTTTTGCAAGAATCCCGCTGAAACGGCCAGAAACTGGCAAAGGTACCATTAAATCATGGTTACATGACCGCGTAACAGCCCTAAAGGTGTGCCCAAAATATGGTCATGTGACTATGGGGTGGTGTGCAGTCATTAGAACTACTTCCAAACTGGGTTGTTGGCCTTTGGTGTGTCTGTTGTAACTTTGAACACTTGCTAAGCACCCAGTCATTAAGCTAGGAATATCTGCATGGACTAGATATACAGTATTTCTTGTGTCCATCTGTTTACTTTTAAACAGTAATATATGTCTAATATCTATATACACTACTTCAGACATGTCAAACACAAGGCCCGGGGGCCGGATGTGGCCCGCGAAGTGGTTTCATGTGGCCCGCGAAGCCATCCTGGAAACAGTGAGGGAACGGCCCCCTATGCCTTGGCCCTGGCCCAGGCCAACCAGGAGCCAATGTACAATTATGTGGTGGCCATCTATGCTGAAACACATTCAGTCTTAGCTCCACAAGGCCATCTAGAAACAGCGAGGAACCAGCCCCTGCTGTGTTGCCCCCCCTGGGTGCATGCTGGGGAGATGTCACCCTTTGTGAGGAATGAAGAAATGGACCATGCCTTGGCACTTGCCCCAGTCCCACCCCCTTCTGCCAGAGACCCTCAGATCTGTCCCACTCCTGCCCAGGCCCCCACAGGCACCCTTGACGCAAACGATGTAGAGCTGGCCATGCCCACCCAGTAGGCCACACCCACTCCATCCATGCCCACCCAGTAGGCCACACCCACCCTGGCCACACACCCCCGCCCCCCCGAGGTCAACCGCAATGCTGATGCGGCCCTCAATGGAATTGAGTTTGACACCCCTGCACTACTTGATATAAGGAGATATTCCTTTAGGAATCCTGTTTGCAGACCATTTGGGTTGCCCTTGAATTAATTTTTAATTTCTCTTCTTTGATGTTGAATGCGTAATAAAAAGAAAAGAAGAACAAGCACGTACAGCATGAAACTCAGCTTCTTTTAGATCAAATACACCAGAGTCTTTCTTCCAGAGGAAAACAATCCTCTTAGCTGAGGCTCACAGACAAAGCATTTCAAATTCTTCATGCCTCAATAAATTCCAAATTTCTGGAATATAATTTAACATCACATTCACATCTCTGACCCTTATTTCTTTTCCCACTGCACTATTTACAACCTTATGAATATTAAATCAAAAGGTGTCAACATAGAACAGGCCCTAAACATATTTTTTTCAATTATACCATCAGACTTATATTTTGACCTTTATTGCTTCCCAGAACTCAAGCAATTTATTTCAAAAACCATTATGGGCACCCCTGGAAAGTTATTATCTTTCACCTTTAATACTTTAGCAGGGCCTTGCTTCTTATTTTATTCATAACTCAGTTGCTTTTCCCATATCAAAAGCTTTAAAACACATTTTGGAATCTTTTGAGAAGGTGATTCAGGTTTGATCTCATGAAAACTTGACATTATGAGATAATCCAACCCTGAAGATTGCTGACAAACCATTCTCCTGGAATTAATGGACAAAACAGATATTAACACTTTGGTCCAGCTCATTGCTAATTAAAACTTTTAATGTTTCACAACAATAAGATTGCTGAATGACAACAGATACGATTAAAACATCTTGTCGCTCAATCTAGAGTTAACTTTGACTTTCAGTGGGAAACGCACGTTAAGAGATGTGATTAATTTGGAATATGGACCTGGACTATCCTATTTCAAAATCAGTGGTGGGATTCAAATGGGTGAACCACCGGTTCTCTGTGTGGATGCCACTTCCGGAAGTCCATTCTGGGCCTGGGCAACAAAACATTAGCTACCAGTTCTGCCAAAGTGGTGCAAACCGGCTGAATCCCACCACTGGCTATGGCCCTGACTTAAAAGTAAAAGTAAAGGACATTTGGAAATTTTCTGAGAACAGCCAAGAAATTTCCCATTGAGCATGGAAAGATTGCTGAAGTTACAGTGATGGAATGACATAAAGGTATAGAATAGGTGTCCCAAAGGTGTTTTTGCACGAGGAAACTGGACTTTCTTGTTTTTTCTTTGAAGAGGTTTCGCTTCTCATGCAAGAAGCTTCTCCAGCTTCTGAAGAATTGAAGAAGCTTCTTGGATGAGAAGCGAAACGTCTACAAAGAAAAACAAGAAAGTCCAGTTGCCCTGTGAAAAAGGATGACTGAGAATCCCCATAGACATACAGTAGCACCCATGTGAGGGATCTAGGAGTCCTAGTGGACAATCACTTAAGTATGAGCCCCAAAAAAAAGCCAATGCAGTCTTGAGCTGCAACAGCAGATGGAGAGTTCACAAGATCACAAGGGGTAGCACCACTCTAGACTGCACTAGTGAGGCCACACTTGGAATACTGTGTCCAGTTTTGGTCACCGTGTTCCAAAAAAAGATGCTAAGATCCTAGAAAGAGTACAGAGAAGAGGAACCAAGATGATAAGGGGTCTGGAGAATAACTTCTACAATAAACAGATAAGGGAGCAAAGTATGTTTAGCTTAATGAAAAGGAGGATTAGGAATGACATGATAGTAACCTTCCAGTATTTGAGGGCCAGTCACAGACAAGAGGAGGTTGACTTATTCTCCAAAGAATGAGGGCAGGACAAGAAGCCACAGGTGGAAGTGTCTCAAAGGGAGATTCAACTGGTAGTGAGAACAATTGATTGATGGAACAGCTTGCTTCCAGGAGTTGTGGGTGCTCCATTGCTGGAAGGTTGAACAATAATTTATCTGGGATGCTGTAAGGACTCCTGCTTAGAAGACTTCCACGGTCTCTTCCACTCTACGATTGCCTGATGTTCTAACATCAAAGTACCTGTCGTGTTGACTCGTTGTCTCTTATAAACCAATGATTCTCACCTATTTTCCTTCTTAGGTTACCTCCTGGTTTAAAAACATCACAGAACACTTCGATAAATATGCAACTGCCTTCGAGAGAAACAAGCTCTTATTTCAATAGCGCAGCTCCAAGAAATGTGGTGGGCTACTTATCGCCAAGAGCCAATTCTGTTCCCATCATCCCTTCGGTGGGCCTAGATGAAGCCTGCATGCAGACTCAAAACACTTCAGACACCACAGGCATCAAATGGTGCAAAAACTCCTATTCCACTGAAATGGTCAATATGAGTGCCCCAGCCAGCAGCTGTCTTATTGCAGAACAACAAGAAGTCAAACTATTGTTAGAAACTGTCCAGGAACAGATCCGAATTCTGACCGATGCAAGGAAGTCAGACAACTTCGACCTTTCCAAGGTCAAGGCGGAGAACAGTAGAAGTGGGAACACGGCTTTTCTGCCCATGAGCCCTGTGGCCAAATCGGAGCAAGAGCAGACACAGTTTGTCTTAAAAAGGGAATCAAAAAGAGACTCGGCATCAATCAATTGACTTTGACCTGGGGGTGGATGGGAGGGTAAGATGGGTGGGGTGGGGTGGGGCTGAATGGTTCTGTGCATTTGAAGCTTTGCTAAAACAAGAAGGAGAGGAAATTACAAATTATTTATATGCATTAATTTAAAAAAAAAACATCTACTTAGAAGAAACCAAATAGTCTATCACCCTCATCTCAGTGTTTTTTAACAAAATATTTTTTTAACGGAAAGAGTTACCAGGTGGTATGACCCTTAACCAGAAGTTCTGTTTTTTAATTTTGTTGTTTTTTAATTATTTCTGGTTGGTTTTCTTTCTTTCCTTTGTCCCTTTCTTTTACTTCTGCCCATCTCTCTTCTTTGGTTGTTCCTTCCAAGCCTACGTATTCTCCCCGAATTTTGTTGACTGAACTGTCAATGGGACGTTTTCACCTAAATCAGTGATGGCAAACCTTTTAGAGACCGAGTGCCCAAACTACAACCCAAAACCCACTTATTTATCACTGGGTGCCAGGTGGGCATGGCTGTAGTGGTCATGGCAGACAGAGTGGGTGTGGCCAAGGTGGGCGTAGTCACCTCGATGTTGCTTGTGGGAAGGGACGCCTGTGGGGGCTGGGCTGGGTTGGGGGAGATCCAGGGGGTCTCTGGCAGGTGGGATGGTGGGCAGGAGGCATGTTCAGGCAGGGCGGGGGTACCATTGTCACAGGGCAAGGTGAGGTAGGGGCCAGCTGCTGCCTGACACCATCGGCCCCGCACACAAAGGCCAGCGAGCGCATGGGGGCCAACAGTGTCCATCAGCAGCAACAGCCTGCTGGCCCCTCGACCAGTGCACTCTGGGGCTCCACAGCCCGCCACCAGAAGTTCAGAGAAGCTGCGTCTGAGCTGGATGGACAGCCGACAGCTGAGGAGGCGATGCAGTGGGTCGTGCCTGGGAAAAGGAGGCCAGGAGGGATGGGATGGAGGGGAGAGAAACCAGATGTGCTGGGATGCATCCGGCCACATGGGACCTCAGTGAGTTAGCAGGCAGCTGGTTGAAGAGGGACAGTTGCCATCTCCAGAGCATGGTGCATGTGCCCACAGAGAGGGCTCTGAGATCTGCCTCTGGCACACGTGCCATAGGTTGGAATGGAACCATACTAGAATGCACCTCCTAATCTCACTAAATTCCCACTGATTTTAGAGCATTTTATTTGAAAGGTTTTCGACTTCTTACAAGGAATTCACAACTTGTAATCCAAATCTCTGAAGTCCTTTAGTAATAATTTGACTCCTTAATTCTCCAGATCTACAGTGAACACTGTTGCTATACCCTAAGCCTTAGGCCACACATTTGTAATAATAAAACAAATACAAATAATAAAATCGATGAAAGACAATCCCAAGTTGTTTTCACCAAATCTCTCCAGATTCTGTGACTGATACCTCTCACCCCAGCTAGCCATGTTGTGTGGGACATGATGATCAACCCAACCATTATATCTGAAGGAGAACATCAGAACATTGGCTTAAGCAGAAAACTAAATATAATAGCCACATTTTCACAAGTAGTGAACTATTTGCCTGGGTTAATAAATTTATTATGAGGGTGAAGGTGAAGAGAATTTGGAAAGAGGGTGTGAGTGTTCGTTTGTTTGGGTTTTTTTTTTTTTTTTGGCAAGTGTCTTTTCTCCTAAAATTTTAAGAAAATCCCAAAGTGCTTTTAGATAAGGCTAGCAACATTCTTCAGGAGAATGTTCTTTTCCCTTCATTAATGCAAATAAACTTTTCTCCTTTATGACTCTCAGCGTCTATTGTCACGTCAAGATTCACATTCTAATACGCCAGCAAATATAAATATTTTGCAACTCCCTTTTCTAACCAGATCGCTTGCATCTGCAATTCTCCAAACTCAACCAGTACAATGAAAGATGATTTCATTTTTTTTTGAATTTGTGAGTTATAATTTAACACCATTTGCACAATGCCAGATTGAGTAAGACTGTCTCACAATAGATTTTTCTTTGTTTCACCTACGTCCAGAAAGCTTAGTTTCAGAAGAAGAGTATTTAAGTAGAAAAAAAAAATTCTAGGAAACTCTTTTGCCTGTTTTATCTTCAGGATCTTTGGGAGGAAGGTAAAACATTGCAAATATGCAGGTTATATTTATATATTATGATTTTTTAAAAAAAATTAAGAAGGTCCCTTAAATTACATTATTTTCCAGGAAATGTATGCTATTATTACCATGTTGTTCCTGAAGGTTACCTGTGAACTCCAAGGAAATTGTTCAGATATATGCTTTATCTGGTGGTGTTTTTTTTTTGTTGTTCTTACCCAAGAACTAAAGGATCCAATATGTTTCTCTATTAAACATATATTTATAATTGTCAGTTCCATTTCTACAATCCCTATTGGTGCCAGCTATTGAGCACCTCCCTTATGAAACCAGATTGCAACACCTTGGTCTCTTCAGCCTTGAAAGATGGCGTTTAAGGGGTGACTTGATCGAAGTGTATAAAATCATGCATGGGATAGAAAAGGTGGATAGAGAAAAATTCTTTTCTCCATCACACAATACTAGGACAAGGGGGCACTCCTGAAGCTCATAGTTAAGAAAGTGAGGACAAATAAAGGGAAATATTTCTTCACCCAGAGGGTCGTTGGTTTATGGAATTCACTTCCAGAAGGGGTCGTGACAGCTGTCAGCCTTGATAGCTTCAAGGCAGGGTCAGACAGATTCATGGATGCCAAGTGTATCGGTGGCTATTAAAACGGATGTCCATGTGCCGCCTCTATGTTGGTTGAGGCAGGCAGGATTCCCATGAGTCCCATTTGTTGGGGGTCAAGGGAAAGGGAGGGTTTTGCCTTCTCTTTCTGCTCAAGATCCCCATGTACAATTGGTGGGCCACTGTGTGATACAGAATGCTGGACTCGATGGGCTTTGGCCTGATTCAGCATGGCTCTTCTTATGTTCTTATGTTCTTATTGAAACCTACTTTGGCCATCTCAAAAAGTAAGGCTTAATTTTCTCACATTATTCCTGATTGCCCTCATGAGGAATTTCATGGAATACAAGAAAATGGATTAATCTATGTGGACTTTTCTGTGAACTTCATACCCTCTTTTATATGTTTGAAGTCTTCAGGCATTCATATGTGGTAGAAAGAGGTTTCTTGGGCAAAACTTAGGGGTCCTTTGGCTATCAAAACGAGAAATACACTTCCTATTTTCTCTTCTCCTTTGCAAAGTCATTAGAAGAATTTACACATTTCCCCACAGAAGCATCATGCTAATTTAACTTCTGAGGTTAGGAAAGCACAGGACGGTTATGTACCCTCTGCAAATTGTAAGGTCCAGAGCTATCGTTCTGATTTGCCCTTACAGGCCTATAAAGTGGCAATTGGCGATACTCCCCAATCTTAGCGGACTCATCCGCATCTATCTGTAGTTGGATGCTAATTATATACATTGTGCATTCTGCTCAGCCAAAGTGGTTTTAGAAAACGTGTTCATTGGTTTAAAGGCATTTCTGGGTGAGCACAGGATCAAGTCCTTATTTTTTTTTAAAAAGAAAGAAAGATAATTTGGGGTTTTCTTAAGCACTTGAAATTTATTTTGTATTGTTTTTATTTAACCACAAACCACACTATGGCATCAGAATAAAGAAGTTGTGTTCAGTAACCACCTATCTATTAGTACTTTTTTAATTTTGCTTTTAAAGAAACAGCTAGTTCAATTGTTATCTATTCTCTCTCTCTCTCTCTCTCTCTCTCTCTCTCTCTCTCTCTCTCTCTCTCTCTCTCTCTCTCTCTCTCTCTCTCTCTCTCTCTCTTTCTCTCTCTCTCCACACACTAATGCAGAATCATATATTTTAAAATATATGCACAATGAAGATAAAATACATTTAACACTCCGACCCAAGGCCAAAATAAATTGTGTTAGCGTGATTCCATGTTTCTCTAATTGGAGTGTCGTAACACCATCGTTCTGTTTCCAAACTGAATCCGAAAAAAAGCAATATTTGTGCTCTTGTGAAATGAACTGGATAAAAAGACCTTGAAAAGTATCTTGTATTTTTTTTCTCCCAGTTCCACAGCCCTCTGCTATAAAACTATATATATACAGAGTGCACAAAACACGTGTTTTCTCCCTTTCTAATGTCATGGAAGTATCTTTATACAACTTGATAAAGCTTAAATCTTTCAACGTGTGTTTTCAACGTAGCCATATGGGAGGGCAAATTTGTACCAGGTCTGATAATTCCCACAAAGTAACAAGAATGATCCAATATTTTGCCCCTAAGAGCAAGGGCCCTCTTAAGGCTAGATAATTCTTAAGGTTTCTCTTGGCAAGAAATATTGAATTGGCAGTAATGCCTAAGAATGAACACATAAAACATTTTTGCATCCCAACGATCTTCAAAAAATACTTTGGAAACACACTGAAGGATTTCTGTTGGAGAAAGAATTCTCTGCTTTAGACTATGCCTGTCTTAAAACGTAACACCATTTACTTTTCTTGAATGCAGCAAATTTAGACCAGCAATGTATTAATGATTCAATTATTGGGTTTCCCCCCTTTTTTCTGTTTAGTTTTGACTTTTGTTTTGAACTGACCTGAGAGTTGAAGATCTAAAAAGGTGGAAAATCTTCCATTTGTGTTAGCAATGCTCTCTGTATCCAACTAAGGCTGTGTGTGACTGTTATATGTTATCTGTTCTATTCAGTTTTTAGCATGTTTGAATAGAGAGACATTAATATTAACCACATGAAAGACTAATGTAGTTATTTGCTAAGAACATAACTTCATCTTCTCAATACAATTAAGGGGAAATCTGAAAGATGTTCAGATCCAGGGCATTTTTAATCTGGAGAATGTTTCCGTTCTCTGATTTATTTTCCCTGTTATAGATTGAATACTTTTTCTACTCCGATCTGACATTTTAATTATGGAGATTGTGCATTTTATTACATACATTTGCTGCACACAAGATCCAAAGGTACTGGTGGAATTGTGCTCTGCCTTTATCCACCCTATGAAAGAGAATATACTGGAATATACTGTATACTCTGATGCACAAAGGGTCTCAGAGTGGGAATCAAAGCTACCTAATAAATGTTAAAAGCAGCATCAGATGTATGCAGCATGAGGTCCACCTCTTTTGGCCATGGACAACACATCACACAAACAACTTAGATTGCATCACTGCAGTGCTCCTTTTCTTCACTGGAAGGAAAATATCAGATTCCAGCATGCTTCTGCTGACAGGCTTGATCCATGGGAATCTGTGGAGCATCAAGTGATGTCACATGCCTCAGGATCCTTATAGTCCAGTGATGGCAAACCTTTTAGAGACCCAGTGCCCAAACTGCAACCCAAAACCCACGTATGCATCATCGGGTGCCGGGTGGGTGTGGCCCATTGGCTGGGTGTGGTTCATTATGTGGGCATGGCTGCAATGATAACAGCAGACTGGGTGGGACTAAAAAGTTCAATCAATCAATTCCAACTTTGCAAGATCTTTTTTTTCCCCACGAGAAGTTGAAATTGACTGATTGATTGAAACTTTTTTTTTGCACACAGCGGCGGAGGCCTAAAGCGAAAAGGGTTTTATAAAACCCAGCTGAAGGCCTAGGACTGGGGCGATGGCACGCGTGCCCACAGAGAGGGCTCTGAGTGCCACCTCTGGCACCCGTGCCATAGGTTCGCCACCACTGTTATAGTCTGATCCAGCTAGATGCATATCCTCTGTAAGCACTGCAGAAAATGCTATTTTCCTCACGGTGAGGAGGGAAAAGTCCCATGTATAAAATATATCCCATTTCCTATAGTTTATACCGTTGAACCATCATTTCGGATTTTATGGATGTATTTGCAGAAATTGCAGTTGTGATGATGCTGGCAGCTGTTGCAACAATTGAATGTGGAGTACAGTTTTGAGACAGACGTGTAAAAATGCCACCACTCATTTACATGAGCATGTGGTTCTTTTCTTTTATCGTACATGGTCTGACAACCCCACCCAGCAAGACTTTTTTATTATCAGCACCAGGTGAGATGGTCAGCATAGAAGTTGAATGGAATGAATGAATGAATGGCTCTGTTGGCAATTGACATACAAATAAAAAGAGTTAAAATTAGAGTAAGGAGAATTAATTTAGGCTGGTGCAGGATTCTGTGGTCCCATTTTACCCTTTCTAACAGATTTTAATTTTTGTGAGTTTTCAAGGCCTTGGCAATATTCAAGATACAAGGGCAATTTGGAAATAAACCTCCATTTGGTTATCAATGACAGACACTGGCAGAAAGAGGAATTTTATTATTCACATTGGAATAATTCCTTAGTAATAGTTGCCCGGTGCCAAATCTGGGCTATAGGAGGGGTGATCAAAAACATCCCAACAGAACTGCTTCAAAAGTTCTTGGGTGCGTCTAGCAGTGTGCAAGGGAGCATTATCATGAACCAACACCACACCAGAAGTGGTACCATAGAAAATCCCGCTGAATGTGAAGATGCCAAAGGAGTAACTGGTTCGACCATCAATTCATAAGTCTACTGTGAAACATTACAAAAACTCAGATGAGCCATCCATAACAAGTGTCAGGGCCTGCTGACTTCCATTGTGGTGTTGGTTTGTGATAATGCTCACCCACACACTGCTAGATGCACCCAAGCAGTTCTGTTGGGATGTTTTTGATCTATAGCCCAAATCTGGCACCGAGTGACGACTACTAAGGAATTTCAAACCTTGTGAGATGTTATGACAAGGGCCTCAGTTTGAATGGCAATTATGTTGAAAGGTAATATAATGTTGTAGTTTTCTAATTTTATCAGGTGTCTGTCATTGATAACCAAATGGAGGTTTATTTCTGAATTGCCTTCGAAGATCAAAGGTGTTGTGGGTGTCTCTAGACCAGCTGGGGAAATGTCAGAGGATGACGAAGAACAACCAGGCCCCTCTGGGTATTTTCCCCTCCCGGCAGCCGAGCCAGACAGTGAGGAGATTTGTATGCAGTCTGAGTCAGACTCTCAAAGCGAGGAGTCAGACTTGGAACAGGACAATATATGGCTTGATCCGAGATTCCGAAGGTTTGATAGGCGGAGGTTTCAGTTACGTGGAAAAAGGAAGTAATGGGGGAAGTGACGTATCGGAAACTATATTAGAAGATAAAGGAGGGACTAATTCTTTGTCACGAGCAACGTTAATATCAAGGAGTAGCCTGATACCTTGAGAAGTTCGTTTGAACTCAGTTTTCTGGTGTTTTTGGAATGTACGGAAGATTAATGAGATCTTGGACAACCTGAGAGATAAAGAGTGAGTTAATTGGAAGGGAGGGAGAGCATGTTTAAGCTGAATGTAAATAAGTCAGATTTGGCCGGTCCGCAAACAAAATGCCAGCAGCTTGCTTTGAAGTGAATCTCTTGAACTATGTTAAATAAAACTCTTAAAGAAATATTTCTGTGGATTTTACTAAGCTGAGAAGGGCCAGATACAACAAAAGGATCATAGAATAGATCAGAGGAGAAATGCTCAGTTCTTCTCCAAATGATGGAGTTTTGAAATTAGAAGAAACGAAACATGGAGAGGAACTATGGGAGAAAGAAAACCTCTCTGGACACAAAGCTCTTTTCTTTCATCTCTCGGTAACACAGAAAACTTGAATTAACCATAATATTCCATTTTTTTTCCAATTCTGTCTACTAGTTTTGGGATCCATTAGGACCATTAATAATTCCAATGCCTGGCTCTTTCTGAAGCTGGACAGAAATGTATTTGTTAGATTTCTTTCCTGGGCAGCTTCATGAAATTAAAAGCATTATAAAACAAAAAGAAATAGTATGATATAAAACCAGCATCATATAAAAACGTACTCTCCTTCTACATTATCCTGGACTTAAAGAGGTCCATCCAAACGTCCTAACTTAAAATCTGGAGGAAAAGCCACATCTTTAATGATGGGCAAGGTAGGGGTCATTAAAAAAAATCTCTGGGGTTCCAGAGAGTAGACACAGTGGTAGAGAAATCTTACCTCTTGGATCCAACTCCATTAATTGCACCTGGAAGCAAACCGGTGTAGTCTAGCCCCCTTCTCAAGTAGGAGAAAATATACCATTTCAGACGAATGAAAAAAATCTCTAGTGATGAAGCGCCCACGATTTCTGAAGGCAACTAGTGAGCAAATGAGCAAGTCGAAAAGTTACCCATCATTGTTCCTGAGGCCAAAACCTGGATCGTCTCTGCTTCTGAGGTTTCCTTTGCGTTCGGAATGAGCAGCTCCGTGTAAAGTCTTTTACAACAGTTCACCCGCAAGGAAAACCAAGTTATGACTAGGTCTTGGATTGGTCAAGGGCCACAAAAAGTAGAAGGAACTGTATGTGATTGTGTCTCACTCCAAATAGTTCATTTATTCATTTAGCATTTGTGTGTGTGTTACATATTTTTTTTTTGTTAGTTGCCATTCAAATATTTTATCTGCCTTTATTTGCAAAGCCAAGGACTGTTTGCTTTAATCGGATACATGATTTTTCTGTTCTATAATCATATCATTTACTTGAAAAGACTGTGGCCAAAGTGGATTTTTATTTTCTTCAATGAAAGATGGATGAATGGATGGTGTGCGTGTGTGTGTGTGTGTGTGTGTGTGTGTGTGTGTGTGTGTGTGTGAGAGAGAGAGAGAGAGAGAGAGAGAGAGAGGAGAGAGAGAGAGAGAGAGAGAGAGAGAGAGAGAGAGAGAGAGAGAGAGAGAGAGAGAGAGACTAAATTTATTTATTTCTCATTCACATAATATGATTTAACTTTCATTTTGTATGTGAAACGTTTTGACCCAATAGGAGGCATGCAGCCATCAAAGGCATAATATAGAATGTCTCCTTTTTTAAAATAGTATTGTAGCTATCTTATTAAATGAAAATGTTTTTTTTTTACTAGAACATCAGTGTGGATAGCAAAATTCAGCGAGTACACACTCAACTGTGTAAAAACTCTCTGTTGGAAATTAAAGCATGAAACAGCAGTCATTTTAAAGTATATTAGATTTCGAACTGGCCAAGACATTTAGCACATATTCAAGCATTCTGCAATTGCAGACAGCTAATAAAATTTAGAATTTAAAGTAAAATAATAACACGGTCCATCTTGTGATCTAGTATTAAAGCATCTCAGACATACTATACAAAGACTAAAATATTGTAAAAGGTTCTATTATCTATATATCTATATTAATATTACTAAGAATAGATAAATATTTGAAACAAAACAAGAGTGTACATAATTATTATAAAGAAATACTTTTCTTTTTTTAAAAAAACACCCTTATTAAGTTTTGATAAAATAAAATACAAAAGAGAACAAGAGGGAGAAAGGAAATCAAAAGGAGAAAAAGTTAAAAAGTGAGAAAAGAAAGAAAAATTTTTTAGATTGCAAAACCCAAATATATATATATATATATATATATATATGTATATATATATGTATGACAAAGAAATAAATATATATATATATATATATATATATATATATATATATATATATATATATATATATTTAAACATACATATATATATATTTGACTTGTGGCTCTTCAATAGATACAAATAAAACAAATATATAATCAAGTGGTCTCTTGTTAAGTCTAAGTCAAACCTAACATAATCAATATGATTCTAAATTTAACAGCATACACAATATATCTACAGTCTTCAACAAATCTAACTATCCAATCATTGATTCAAAAATACTTCTCCAACATTAGCAAACAAGATTATAAAGATAATCTCGTTTAAAAATAACCTAAAGCAAGTCTTAAAAACAAGCTAAATAGTCAATTTCAACATCTACCTTTATTTATTTTTCCAGATTTCTCATTACTAATGTATAAATATATATAGGATTTATTGAGCGAGATTTACTTCTCAGTAAGGTACAATAGATTGGATCTGTCCTTTCAATACCAAATATTTCTCTGTGAGCATTCTTGTATTTTTACTTTTTAAACCTTGCCATACCACCCGTTCTTTTGTGAAGAAGAAAAAAAAATAGGTTAAGTTGGTCTTATGTAATGTTTTTCTACCAAGCTGCTTTTCATCATCTTGCAGGTCAATAAAGCATCAGTTTCAATGATTCACAATATTGAAGATATATCTTCAGAGTGATGAATAAGAGGTACATTTTTTTTAATTCCACTTAAGATATACAGCAATATGTCTACGAGCTGTAGTGAGTAAAAGAACTAATGAAGAATAAAAGCACCATAATTCACAAAAAAAACACAGGCTACCAAGACAGATTTTAATCCCAGAGGATTATATATATATATATATATATATATATATATATATATATATATATATATATATATATATATATATATATATATATATATATATATATATATATATATATATATATATATATATATATATATATATATATATATATATATATATATATATATATATATATATATATATATATATATATATATATATATATATATATATATATATATATATATATATATATATATATATATATATATATATATATATATATATATATATATATATATATATATATATATATATATATATATATATATATATATATATATATATATATATATGTTGTGAGTGTCCCTAGACCAGCTTGGGAAGTATCAGAGTATGAGGATGAGCAACCAGGCCCCTCTGGGTATTTTCCCCTCCCGGCAGCTGAGACAGACAGGGAGGAGATTTACAGGCAGTCTGGGTCAGATTCGCAAAGTGAGGGGTCAGATTTGGAGCAAGAAGATAGATGGCTTGATCCGAGATTCCGAAGGTTTGATAAGCGAAGGTGTCAGTTAAGTGGGAAAAGGAAGTAATGGGGGGAAGTGACGTATCGGAAACTATATTAGAAGGGGACAGAGAGACTACGCCTTTGTCACGAGCAACGTTACTATCAAGGAGTAGCTTGATGCCTTGCCCAGTTCGTTTGAACTTAGTTCTCTGATGTTTTTGGACTCTACGGAAGATTAATGAGCTCTTGGACAACTTTACAGATAAAGAGTGAGTTAATTGGAAGGGAGGGAGAGCATGTTAACGCGGAATGTAAATAAATCAGAATTGGCCGTTCCCCGGCCAACAAAATGCCAGCAGCTTGCTTTGCAATGAATCTCTTGAAATGTGTTAAATAAAACTCTTAAAGACATACTACTGTGGATTTTACTAAGCTGAGAAGGGCCAGACATAACTATATATATATATATATATATATATATATATATATATATATATATATATATATATATATATATATATATATATATATATATATATATATATATATATATATATATATATATATATATATATATATCTCCCATATTTGGGTTTACAGGGTGCAATTTAAAAAAAAAAAGGAAACACTGTATATACATCTTTCCTCCCTGACTGCTAACAAAGTGAGACAGAGCCTGTGGCCTAGAGGTTAATACAACTGCCTAACATGCAGACTGCCCAGGTTCGAATCTCAGAAGGGTAAGTTCTGGCTGAAGAGAGTTAACAAACTTGAAATAGCTATACCAGTTCTCCCTTATTCTTTGTTAGCAATTTAAATAACACACACACACACACACACACACACACGCACACACACTGGACTGGATAGCTTTTGATTCGCTTTTCCCAAAATAATTTGCAATTCAAAAAAATGGAATTGTCCATTGATTAGCATTATTACTTATTTAAATTTATAGGCCATCTGACTCCCAATGACTTCTTCAATGTCTGTAATACAGGGAGTCCTCAGCGTATGACCACAATTGACTTTCCTTGTCAGAAGATTGCCAAAGGGGATCACATGACTGCAAACGTCGTAAATATGAACCAGCTGTCAAGCATCCAAATTTTAATCATGGCCAAGATGCCACAATAGGTTTAAGTGTGAAAAACGAGTCATGTCCCTTTTTTGAGAGCCGTTGTAAGTTTGAACAGTCACTAAATTGGAAATTGCAAGTTGAGGACTATCTATAAATTCCTAACTTAAAAGATGAGCAAATTAAATATAAATACATAATAAAATAAATAAAACTAAAAGGCATTCTGTATGTGTTCCAGGATACAATGCTTACAATAATACTGTATTTTATTTTTTGTTTGTTTGTTTTGTAAAATTGAAATTAAATAAAATTACCGCTCTAAAAAGCCGACAGAAGAACTTTAAGAAAGAACAGATGTAAGACTGCTATAGATCAGTGGCAGATAGAATCAGTAAAATCCTAGAATTGTACGTGATTCATATTCTTCGTCTCTTCCCAGAATATTAAATAAGATTTACATCTTTTCCTGCCAGTGTCAGCCAATGGTGAACAGCTGGGATGGAAAATGCGAAATAATAGAGAGAAGACTGGCAGGCTTAATTCTTAATTTATTTTCCAACTTCTATTTAAAAATGGCAATATACGGTAAATGGCTTTACAGAGGCAGAAAATTGCAAACAGGTTTTGTTAGTTTGGGTGCACAGAGTGTATCTACTGGAATATAATATTTTTATTGCTTCTTTTTTAAAAAAAAAAGTCTGGATGTGGATACACTTTTAAGAGCATCGTTTTCTAAATGTACTATAAAATGTATCATGAACAGCGTGGTTAACCATTCTCTCCTTCTCTCATGTGTTATCGGACCTTAAGCAAATTGACTTTCTCTATTCACTTTACACATCAGAAGCTAGCTGGAAAGCTTATGTCTGTGTAAGGCATAGATTTTGTCACTGAGAACAGATGATCTTAAGATTTACAAAGAATGAAAAAAAAATTCAAATTCAAGTCAGGAGGCTAATACAGAAATAGCACTAGAGAAGCAGAGTGAATGTCTATGAAAAGTCCAAGGTCAACCATTTAACCAGTGTGTAGTTGTAGGTGGACCTCATCATGGATCTTCCTGGCCCCAACCCATCATCTAAAGCACAACTCAGCCTGTAAGGACATCCTGTTATCCAAAGTACCTATGAATACAAAAATTGGCCAAACTTTTTAACCTCTATAAATATTATTCAGACTTCTTTCAGAAAGGATAAACTCCCATCTATTGAGCAGTGAGGGGCACACCGACGTTTCTCTGCTCCTGTCTCATTTGCATCCCCAAATTCACATTCTGAAGCAAAATTTTGAATGCGGTAAAATCAGCAGGAGAATTCTATTTATATGGCTGGATGCTGGTTGAAGAGCTAAATTTGAGATCCTCAATAGATGCCGTTCTGAAAAAAAATGACGTGTTTCCCTCCCACCATTCATAAAGATGTAAGTGGAGTTTTGTCTTCCTGATTTGGTCCTTTTCATCCAGCTGAGAAAAAAAAATCTACCTCATGCTAAGTTTTGGAAGAGCAACCTGGGGAGACGCAATGTAAGAGAGAAGCCATTTCCTTTGTCAACAGAATATTTTAAGAACCATCATGGAGCGTGAAGAATCATCAGAACAATGCTGGAAACCCTTAATATAATTTTAATCAGGAAGCTGACTTGATAAGATTTAATCGCTGTGATCAACATCATCATCAGAGTGATTGAACCCATAATTATTTGCAAGACTTATCTGGAGCTGATACTTCCTGCCCCTTGAAGGGGGTTCATTAGAAATCTATCCAAGATGTTTTGAATAGACGTCTTACCTGGAAAGGGACAGAGTAGCATTCATTGCCCTTGAAAGAGGAGGAGAAGGAACCCACCACAAAAGCATTATTTTTTTGGTCTAATACATCATGAGTGATAGATTGAAATCTTACTTTTTTTTGAGGGGGAGGGAGCCTGTGCAGTACATGACAAAATGAAATCTTCTAGTGTTTTATGTTAGATCTCATCTCTAATACATAAGAACCTGTTCTTTAATCCAGGAAGTGGTGATTTTTTTAAAATGAGGAATTAGTCTTAGCAGGAGAGCTTGACACAAAGAAACACCTCCTGAATAATTGTCTTTATGGGATACCTCCCACCATCACCCCAACCCCTAGAATGAAAGGGCAAGAAAGATGCTTAGAAATTCTGAAGGAGCTAAGGAAAGAGAGGGGAGATAGAAAAAGGATAGGTAAGCTCTTATTGTCTGGGGACCACTCAGGGATATCTGCAAGGTCTGGTCAAAAAAAGTCAAGGTGGTGTTTGTGATGGATGGATGGAAGATCTACTTGTTTTGGGTGGATATTGCACTTTTAAAATATATATCGGGTTTTCTCCCACGTAGAATTTGAAGTGTCTTGGCGACGTTTCGACAAAGTCCCATTCGTCATCTTCAGGCTGGTGCTTTCGGCTTCGTGCTTCTAGCAGCAATGTGTGATTGCAGCTGTTTCTTCCTTTTAACTGCCAGTGGGGGTTTGAACTGATTGGCTGGGAGCTCGGCTGTGTTCTGATTGGGTGGAGGTGTGTTCTGATTGGTTAGGGGCTTGTGTGTGTGTGTGTGTGTGTGTGTGTGTGTGTGTGTGTAGGTCTTTGGTTATTCGGGTTTTCTCCCGCGTAAAATTGAAAAGTATCTTGGCGACATTTCAACAAAATCCCATTTGTCATCTTCAGGCTGGTGTTTTTGGCTTCGTGCTTCTATCACACATTGCTCCTAGAAGCACGAAGCCAAATTATATATTAAATGCAATACCCACAAAAACAGAGCTTCCATTCATTCATCATGAACATCATCTTGACTTTTTTTTTTTACCACATTCTATGGACACCCTTCATTTTACCCTTAACATTTTGGAAGAGGTAGGGATCAATGTTGTGTGATGATGGTTCTAAATAAGCAATTCTTAGATTTTAAGGTTTCTTTTCCCCCTCTGAAATGAAGGGTTGTAACCTTTGCTTATTTTGGAAAAAAAATGTATCTTAAAATGAATGCTTCATGCTTCTGAATCACAAGAAACTCTGCCACTATTCTCAACAAGATCAAAAGGGAGCTTCAAAGCATTTCCCTAAACAATATGGTAAAAAATAATAAAATAGCACATTAAAAGATAAAACCCATACTTTATCCCTATAAGAAGCAGCAAAGCAAAACAAACAGTCCTGAATTTATTTATAACTTAGCTTTCAGAGCATATTTTCATACACACGTCCATCTTTCGATGGGCATCTTGAGTCTTGTCAATTGGTCTAGTCAAGAATCCACCCCGAGTTGGCATAAAATCACATACAGTGGGAATGTAAATTTTAAATCAGGCAAAGTTGTGACTGAGGAGCAGTGTTGGGATAGACAAGAGCACATTTGGCAGATCAAAAAAATCCTCCATCTCCCACACAGTCACTCTGTTGTGTCAAGGGAAAGACCAGGGCAGAAACCCTCCCTGAAAACTCATCCATTAAATCTTTCCATTTGAACATTGTGCTGAATGTCATTCACTCAATGAAATTAGTGGAGACTCCATGTGGGAGACGACTATTCCACAATACCATGGCTTAGATCGCAAGGCTGCCAGGCCTGGCATGATGCAGACGGAGGTCAGTGCCTCCACTAAGGATGCTGCCTGGCTGAATCTAGGAATAAATGTTCTCATTAGTGCATACAAGAAATGCCACAATTTTAGCTCTTGGCTTTTTTGGATAGATAAAGAATGTGCATCCAAGGTTTTTGGGCCCAGAAGTGAGGGAGGCATTTTGCAGACCTTTATAGCGGCACCAAATACTCTTTGTATCTTTCTGAATTTTCCCAGCCCATTCTTTACTGTGAAAGGGCTCACTTTTTCATCAAAGCATCTAAATGTCCTTGTTGTTTAGTGTGGTGATCTCTCTTTGTTACATTATCTTTTCATATGGATGGGGTGAGGAGTAGAAGGAGGAGGAGGGGGAGAGGGAGGAGGAAGGAGGAGCAGGTGGAGGAGAAGGAGAAGCAGGTGGAGGAGGAGGAGGAGGAGAAGGGGAGAGGGAAAGGGAGGGGGAGGGGAGGAGCAGGAGGAGGAGGAGAAGCAAGTGGAGGAAGATGAGTAGAAGGAGAAGGAAGAGCAGGATGAGGAGGGGAAGGGGAAGGGACAGGGAAAGGGAGAGGAGGAGCAGGAGGAGGAGAATAAGAAGCAATGGAAGAGGAGGAAGGGGGGGAATAGCAGGAGGAGGAGGAGAAGCAGGTGGAAGAGAGGAGGAGAAGGAGAAAGAAGAGGGGAAGGGGGAAAAGGAGGGGAGGGGAGGAGGAGAAGCAGATGGAGGAGGAGAAAGAAGAGGGGAAGGGGGAAAGGGAGGGGAGGGGAGGAGGAGCAGGAGGAGGAGAAGCAGGTGGAGGAGGAGGAGGAGAAGGGGAGAAGGAAAGGGAGGGAGAGGAGAGGAGCCAGAGGAGGAGAAGGAGAAGCAAGTGGAGGAAGAGGAGTAGAAGGAGAAGGAAGAACAGGATGAGGAGGGGAAGGGGAAGGGGACAGGAGAGGAGGAGCAGCAGGAGGAGAATAAGAAGCAATGGAAGAGAAGGAAGGGGAGGGGAATAGCAGGAGGAGGAGGAGAAGCAGGTGGAAGAGAGGAGGAGAAGGAGAAAGAAGAGGGGAAGGGGGAAAGGGAGGGGAGGAGGAGCAGGAGGAGGAGGAGAAGAAGGAAGAGGAAGTATAAGGAGAAGGAAGAGCAGGATGGGGAGGGAGAGTAGCAGCAGGAGGAGGAGAAGGAAAATCAACTGGAAGAGGAGGAGGAGAAGGAGAAGCAGGGGGAGGGGGAGGAAAAGGGGAAGGGGAAGGAAAACTGGTGGAAAACTGGTGGAGAAGAAGGAGAAGGAGAACTGGTGGTGGGGAAGGAGACGGAGGAGGAGAATCTCTAGGTTTAGCAGACTACTGGTGAAGTGTAGCTCACCCAAGGCAATTCAAGAATTCAAGGTAGAAGAAAGACGGCTTTCTTTGAGGAAGGTTGGTCTGAAAGGGAATTACTGGCCCAAAAACATCCACTCAACTGCTCTAACCATAATCCTATAAGAGAAATCCTATGCTTACTTCAGAATCTTTAACCGTTACACCCTATTGGTTCTTAACCTGAAATGCATCAGAGGTTCTGTTGATGGTTCCAGGAATCAATGGGCTTCTGCAAAGGTCTAGAGAGGCTTCATGTCAGACTCTTTAAGGAGCATGAAATTTTATTTTAGCGAGCCTAAGGAATCCAGTGCAGAACAGAAGGTCTTCTACTGAATTTTTTAAAGGCCTTTTTTTTTTAATCTCCATACCTTTTGGCCCCATCAAAATCAAGATTTTTACGTGCATTTAGGGAAATGCCAAAAATTAGAATAGGAGAGGGTAATTTATTTTATTTTATTTTATTTTATTTGGTGGGGGGAATACAAGTGTTTTTAAGAAGGGACTGGACAGCCATTGATCCGAAATGGTGTAGGGATTCCTGCCTAAGCAGGGGGTTGGACTTGATGACCTCCAAGGTCCCTTCCAACTTTATTACTACTACTATTATATTTTTTATTACCTGCTTTCTAGTATATTCGTGACACGTTTTCAATATTACCCAGCAAAGGGGGTTTGAGGTTCACGTGAAAAATCAGACCGTTTTTTTAAAAGCAATTACAATAACTGAATGTTATTTCTAAACATTAATAACGCCGAGAGAAGCATGCACACACCCAGCCTCTATCCCTTCGTTCAGGCCGCAATTAGCAAAGTTTATCACTAAAGAGAAAATGTATTTTATTTAGAATTGGGAAGAAGTCCGTATTAAGGAGAACACGTAAATTGGATTACCAGTCAGCTGGTGTGGTGCAGAAAAAAAACAGATGGCACTCAGTCTATCCATGTAACACAATTATTAAGGACTTTAATGGGCTCCCATATAACTTTTAATATTTTTTTAATGAAATTTAGAAAGCAGGGTAGCCATCAGAACTAGAATTTTCAGACAAGGACATCTATTCAGTCAATGAAGGTGTGAGGCTTTTTTAATCACAGAAAGCAGCAATTCTAATGAAATAATGTCTTTCACCAAAAAAAAAAAGGAAACCCCCCCCCTTTCTCTGCTTCTGTGTCTTTCCTTTTTTCTATCTCGAAAAATATTCAACCCCATTAAAGCCCAGAATTCTAAAGAGCTTCTAAGGAAAATGGATCTTCACTAAAAAAAATATATGCATATTTTATGGGCCAATTAACTTTCTCTTTACGCCTTTTCACAGCGAGCCTTCCCCTATAACGTGTGAAATTAAAACAAAACTTTTTTTAAAAAAAATGAAAGTCTGGTTCTTTTTTTTTTCTTTCATTGAGGAAAAGTGTCAAGATTTATACAGGATGATAAGAAGGGTTAGCAACTGGGACCAATTTTTGGCTGAGAAAGGAATGGGTAACTCCAAAGTTGAGTTCACAGCCCAGTGGACCCTTGATGCAGTTCATGCTGTCAGTCAAAAAAGTCTGTGCCCTGTTGTGTGTTTGTGTGTGCATGTGTCAATAATGGATGGTCCTATTTCAGGCTCCTGGTCCATACTCAATGTATTTCTGGAAGCAGGTTGTCCATAAGTTGCATGAAGCATCAATATCTCAGTCTATTGAGCAAGGCATCTATCATGACGGCCGCTTTCCAGGGTTAAGCAATCAGAATAGAGCTGGAAGGGACCTTGGAGGTCTTCTAGTCCAACCCTCTGCCCAAGCAGGAGACCTTATACCATTTCAGATAAATGGCTGTCCAGTCTCTTCTTAAAAATCTCTAGTGATGAAGCACCCACATCCAAAGGCAAGCTCTTCCACTGGTTAATTGTCCTCACTGTTAGGAAGTTCCTCCTTAATTCCAAGTTGCGTCTCTCCTTGATTAGTTTCCATCCACTGTTTCTTGTCCTGCCTTCTGGTGCTTTGGAGAATAAATTGACCCCCTTAAATATTGGAATACTGCTATCATGCCCCCCCGGGTCCTTCTTTTCTCTAGACTGGCCATACCCAAGTCCTGCAACAGTTCTTCATACCTTTTAGTCTCCAGGACTTTCATCATCTTAGTTGCTCATTTTTGCATTTTTTTTCCCAAAGTCTCCACATCTTTTTTGTAATGTGGTGACCAGAATTATTTTCCTTCATCAGTATTGTTAAAGGACTAGACTTTTAACAACAACCCCATAAAATGGTCAGAGAATCTATTTTTTTACTGTCCATCAGCCATTTTCTAGGCAATAGTTATGTTGTTCAAAAATGCTAAATCGTGTTCCAAAGGGAAGTTTGTATGTGTAGTGATGTCTTCCCAGCACATAAAAACATTAGGATGTTACCGAAACAGGTTTTAATGAAGCACTATTGGAGTTAACAGTTAACAGACTGTAAAAATAAGGCATCACCCTGCCAACAAAAGTGCGTATACTCAAGGCCATGGTTTTCCCAGTTGCAATGTATGGCTGTGAAAGATGGACCATAAGAAAGGCTGAGTGCCAAAGAATGGAGGCCTTTGAACTACAGTGCTGGAGAAGACTCCTGCGAGTCCCCTGGACTGCAAGGCGATCAAACCGGTCAGTCCTAGAGGAGATCAACCCCGACTGCTCTTTAGAAGGCCAGATCCTGAAGTTGAAACTCAAGTACTTTGGCCACCTAATGAGAAGGAAGGACTCCCTGGAGAAGAGCCTGATGCTGGGAAAGATGGAGGGCAATAGAAGAAGGGGATGACAGAGAATGAGGTGGCTGGATGGAGTCACTGAAGCAGCAGGCGTGAGCTTAAATGGACTCCAGAAGATGGGAGAGGACAGGAAGGCCTGGAGGAACGTTGTCCATGGGGTTGTGATGGGTCGGACATGACTTCGCAACTAACAACAATAACAACAACAAAATGTTATGTTCCCTTCTCATTTCCATTTTCCTCCTAATTCTTTTCATTTTTGATCAAGTCAGTGTCGCCTCTTACTGATTACATAGATGTTTTCACATGATGATTGTCCCTAACTCATCTCTCAGGTCTTAATAACAGTGTGCTCATCATTGTTGTCATTGAGTCCGTCTATATTGCCGTTGTCCATCCTCTTTTTCTCTTCCCATCCACCTTTCCCAGCATTAGAGACTTCTTGGAGATCCAGCTGTTGGAGTAAAACAATTTGATCATTTGTGCCTTGAGTGAGAACTTTGGGTTGATTTGTTCAATGGCCCATCTGTCCATTCAAGAGTCTTCTCTCACCCCAAAATTCAAAGAAATCAATACCCTTTCTATTGTGCAGAATTTTTTTTTACCTCTTGCAAGAGAACAGAATAATGAAAATTAGCCATTAGATTGTAGTTTTGAATTGTAATATGGCAGATGGTTTGTGACAATAAAAGATAGCTTATTAGTAAATGATGAGATACTAGGATGAGAAATAAAATATATTTGTGAAATAAAGTAAGAACGTAATTCACTGAATAATATGTGCATTTTAGACATGATAACTATTTTGTATTGAAACTAGGAAAATTTGGGTTACCCGAAGTCTAAATATTATTAAAGGCTAAATTGGAATATGGTAATTGAAATTAGGTAAAATTTAAAAGCAGGACTTGGATATGTATAAGTAAAATTATATTGACAAATGTATTGATCGATTGAACTATAATTAGAAATGTATTAACTTGAATGTGATATAATAATTAAGGGAAATAGAGAGGGAACTTTTAATGACATAACCTGAGATATGTATGAAAGACTCTGTTATTGGATTATTGACTACCCAATCCCCACGCTGCTTCCTAAATAGCTGAATGTAAAATTGAAAAAATTAATAAAACTTGTTTTTTTTTTTTAAAAAAAGAACAGAATAACAGAGCTGGAAGAGACCTTGGAGGTCATCTAGTCCAACCCCCTGCTCAGGCAGGAAACCCTATACCATTTCAGACAAATGGCTGTGCAGTCTCTTCTTGAAAATCTTTAGCGATGGAGCACCTACAACTCATGAAGGCAAGTCATTCCGTTGATTGATTGTTCTCACTGTCAGGAAATTTCTCCTTACTTCTCCTTGATTAGATCCCATCCATTGTTTCTTCTCCAGCCTCTTTCTCCAGGAATAAAGGGATTTGCCAAGACCAGGCAGGGCATTTAGACATTAATAGTTAGTGCTTGATTTTGTCTGTTCTGTCTCAATTCAACCACTAAACAGACTTGGCTGAATGGGTAAGAAAAGTAATGACTCTCGTCCTTGCAATGAGCAACGCCGAAAGAGAAGGTGACATAAAAGACATTGGATTTTCAACCTTTAAATTACTACAATCCTCCAGGGTCCCTTTGCTGCCTATTTAGCAAGTATTCATTGCTTCCTCCTCACAGTTATTAAGCTTAGATTAGGAATTGTGGAAATTCAGACATTTGCACTCAAGCAGGAAGGTGAGTCCCTTTCATGCAGCCTCCTTTGACCCAAGAAGGCCCAAACCACTGCGTGTGGCAGCCACAGAGAATATTTTTTTTTTAAAAAAAAATGTTTTTGGGGAGGACTTGTACTATTTAAATACATTTTTAATCTGTCCACCATTTAGAGCAGTGATGGCGAACCTTTTAGAGACCAAGTGCCCAAACTGCAACCCCAAACCCACTTATGCATTGTCGAGTGTCGGGTGGGTGTGGCCCATTGGGTGGACGTGGCTGCGGTGGCAACAGCAGACTGGGTGGGACTAAAAAGTTCAATCAATCAATTCCAACTTTGCAAGATCTTTTTTTTTTCCCCGCAAGAAGTTGAAATTGACTGATTGAAACTTTTGTGTGTGTGTGTGCGCACGGTGGCAGAGGCCTAAAGCGAAAAGGTTTTATAAAATCCAGCTGAAGGCCTAGGACTGGGGCGACGGCGCACGTGCCCACAGAGAGGGCTCTGAGTGCCGCCTCTGGCACCCGTGCCATAGGTTCACCACCACTGATTTAGGGTCAAAAGGGACATGGAACAGGAGGCCAGGTGTGAAATTTGAGGAAACGATTGATTTAATAAGCAGGCATTTTAGTAAATTTGATTGAGTCCCTCTTGTTATTGTTGTTATTTGGCTGCAGACTTTTTCTGGAGGAGGGTTGAAAATTGTGTAAAATTGGGGGCTGGTTTTTGTTTTTATTTTTATTTTTTTTGGTTATGGGGGGTTGGGTTTAGTGTGTGTGTGTGTGTGTGTGTGTTTGTGGTTGTTTTGTTGTTGATGATGTTCTGCTAATTGGGCCAAAGCAAAGAAAGATTTTATCCATTTGCTTGCTTATGTGCTTCTCCAGTCGTGAGCACCACTGAGAAGCTGGTGTTATGTTACTTCAATAAGTAATAATACAAGATAATCAATGACAAAGTTAAAAATAACAAGTAAAATTGCAAGTTAGACTCTGTCCACTCAGGGGTGATAAATATCCAGGCCCCACTGGGAGGAGGGCTTCAGCTCATAACCGAATCCTGTCAGGGCTTTCTTTAAAATATATATATATATATATATTGGGTGAAGGTTAATCTTATCTCAGGATACATTTCTCTTGAGGTTCCAAGAGTTTATTCTCCAGATAGTGTCCTCAAAGAGCTATTTAAGACAAGATTGAGTTTTATCTCTAAGATTGAGTTTGGGAAAAGACCTCCAGTCTCAGACGGAAGAGTGCAGCATAAATAAAGCTATACCCATGGACAGTTATGAGCAACCATCTTTAATAAAGAAGTAGAATAAAACAAAATGTTCCTGAAAAATCCAAGCTAAAACATCAGACATTTCCCCAAGCACTTTAGTAATGCATAAATAGAAAAGGTGTCAAGCAATAGATGTGATCAACCAGTATATTTTTTTTCCCCTCAATGCTTGGAAACTATTGCAATGCCTGGAAACCAAGTCAAACTCACTACACTGCACTACCACCATAAAAAGCAGATGAATAATATTATTAATAATAATAATAATAATAATAATAATAATAATAATAATAATAATAATAATAATAATAATAATAATAAGAAGAAGAAGAAGAAGAAGAAGAAGAAGAAGAAGAAGAAGAAGAAGAAGAAGAAGAAGAAGAAGAAGAAGAAGAAGAAGAAGAAGAAGAAGAAGAAGAAGAAGAAGAAGAAGAAGAAGAAGAAGAAGAAGAAGAAGAAGAAGAAGAAGAAGAAGAAGAAGAAGAAGAAGAAGAAGAAGAAGAAGAAGAAGAAATAATTGGAAGGTACCTTGGAGGTCTTCTAGTCCAACCCCCTGCTCAGGCAGGAAACCCTATACCATTTCAGACAAATGGCTGACCGGTCTCTTCTTAAGAACTTCTAGGGGTGGAGCATTCACTGCTTCTGGAGGCAGGTTGTTCCACTGGTTAATTGTTCTAACTGTCAGGAAGTTTCTCCTTAGTTCTAGGTTGCTTCTCTCCTTGGTTAGTTTCCATCCGTTGCTTCTTGTTCTGGAATAATTTTCCATTTCCTGATTTCTTTGACACCAAACTATTTGATTTTGGCTATTTGATGTGTGACAACTGTTTTCATCATCGCTGGGAATGGAAACTCTCTCTCTTGTGTGTCATTGTGTTTGTGTGCTCTCTTTATAATTTGATTGACCTCAACCCATTTCGGCCATTCCCTCCAGGCCAAGAACCAGGTGATGTTCAAGATGGACTTCCTGATAAACTTCTATCTCGGTTCTGACCCTGAAAATTGTGACCGTAGAGTTTATTGCACTAATCCTTGGATTTAATGTATCCTTAGAGTTTACTTTTTTGATGGGACTGTCTCCAGTCTGCATAACTGAATTGATATTTTACATTGCAACAAAGAATTTATAGGACATTAGGTTATGATTGGCTTGAGAGCTAAGATAATCTTGAACATTAAGTTGCCCATTGTTGATTTATCATGATGGCTTCTCAACTTCATGAGCCAATCTGATAATGTCCAAAATTCTAATTAATATCTTTTTTTAACGTCTCTTGAGATTAAGTCTACTCACCTCATGAATTAAATCTTGTTCTTACAAATTAAAACTAGATCATAATTCTGTAAAAAAAACTCCTGTAAAAACTGGTAGAATTGTTGACTAATATTTCCTCCCTTGAAATTGGCAAAACAGTCTTTCTGACTTTTGTTCCCCTCAGAAATAGGTTAAAATGGTCAAGGTGCTATTTCAATGTAGCATGGACTTGACCCTTCTTTTTCAGTCCAAATATCACATAATAAGGGGTCCTTGGTGTTCCCTGAGTTTGGTTGTTTTCTTGAAGACATTTCATTGCCCAAACTACAGGAGGTAACTGCTTTGATTCCTGGCCAGCCAGTGGACCTGGCAGCTGAGTCTGAGGAATCAGAGGAGGAAGAGGAGGAGGGGCCTGGAGTGACATCAGAGTCAGAGGAAGGCTCTGAGGAGCTCCAAGACTTACAGCCTGGTCCCTCTACTCGCGCTCAGGCTGAGACATAGTTGTGCTGGGAGTCTGAGTTGGACAGTGATGAATCACAGCTGGGAGATATCCAGGATGCACGAAAACGCCAGCAAGAAAAGAGAGCAGGACAGAGGGATGCAATGGTGTGGCTCCAAAGGCAAAGGAGAAGGCATTAAGAAGCCACACCTTGGCTGCATAATAAACGAGAAGATGTGGGAGGTGCTGGTTGCCAAAGGCAGCCATTTTTGTTGAGGATTTAAGTTTCTGTGAACTGTGTTTGTTTGCCTTGGACACTGACTCAGGTCTGTGAACAATAAAAAGGGATTGTTTTTTTCCTGCATTTCCAGCCTGCTTGTTGGAAGAGGGGCTTCTCCTTGTGAGCTTAACAAGGACTCACGTAGGCTGGGACAGAACAGTAAACATCAGTGGTCTACTAACACTGATGATGTTACTTAGTTGGGTAATGAAACATCTGTTTCATTACCCAACTAAGCACCAAGAATACCTCATTTCAATCTGGAGCTACAAATATTCTCCTTTATTGATAAATATCACATAATAGGAGACTTTACAGAAGGCAGCAATATTTTGGTATGGCTTCCCCATTTCACAGGGAAGGAAGAATTTTACGTATCTGCCGACTTTTGCTAGATTGTACCAAAAATCCATGTGGATGTGAGAATTCACTCTCAAGTAATATGAGGGATTTTAAGGAACCCTAAAAGCATTTTAACAAAATAGGTGTACGGTTGGGTGAAACAGATCAGGCTAAACGCTCACCTACATAGCAGATTTAATTGTGTTTACTTCCAAGGTTGTTGCAGTTTCTATAAAACTAATTTATGTGCTGGTTCTGAATATTATAACCCTGGGAAGCACGTAGGAGGGAATGTGATTTACAGTTCTTTAGGCTGAAGAAAATGCTTTGGTTGGGTCTTACTGCAGGGAAATGGGGATGGCTGCAAGCATTCATCTTAATCAATTATCAAAATATGCTTTGAGATTTGAATGCTGGTGTGATTCTATGGCAATAATGCAAAAGTCTTGTTGCGTTCTTCTCCTTAGCTTCATAAGAGGCAAGGTCACCTGCGTAGGCCTTACAAGTAAAATATACTTGAATTCAGCTCTCCTCCTATGACTTCATGGCCGTTGTTTTCTCGGCAATAACACAGAAATAGTTTGTCGTTCTTTTTTTCCTTTTTTTTTTAAACTTCCCAGTCTAGCCTAGAGATGTGGCATTTCCAGTGGTCTGTATCCAATAACGAACCAGGCTTAACACTAGTTTGTCTTTTGAAATCAGCTAAGATCAACTTGGTGACTTTATCTGACTAAGCCAATTAGGCGTGTGTCTGTGTCTGTGCATGATGCATGATTGGAACAGATAGTGTTCTTTTCTAGTCCTTTCTGATATCTTACCTACTACACCTAACTGGCTCATTTGGCATTAGAGATGTATAAAAATGCTCAAGCAGGAGAATGTCCTATACCCTCTCAGACAAGGGACTGCCTAGCCTCTTCTTAAAAACCTCCAGTGATGGAGCGCCCACAATTTCTGGAGGCAAGGTGTTGAACTGGTTGATTGTCTTCACTGTCAGGAAGTTTCTCCTTAGTTCCAGGTTGCTTCTCTCTTTGGTCAGTTTCCAATCATTGTTTCTTGTCCTGCCTTCTGGTGCTTTGGAGAATAACATGACCCCCTCTTCTTGGTGGCAGCCCCTCAAATACTGGAATACTGCTATCATGTCTCCCCTATTTCTTTTTTTCTTTAGACTAGACAAACCCAAGTCCTGCAGCCGTTCTTCATATGTTTTAATCTCCATGCCTTTGATCATCTTCGTAGCTCTTCTCTGAATTTTTTTTTCCAAACTCTCAACATCTTTTTTGTGATATGGTGACCAAAACTGGCTGCAATATTGCAGGTGTGGTCTTACTAGGGTTTTATAAAGCGGTACTAATACTTTGCATGATCTTGATTCTATGCCTCTGTTTATACAACCCAGGATTGTATTAGGTTTTTTCGCTGCTGCTGCACACGGCTGGCTCATAGTCAAGTGATCATCCACCAGGACTCCAATGTCCCTCTCACAGTTACTGTTTTTAGGCCAAGTCTCGCCCCATCTGTACTTGTACCTTTGATTTTTCCTGCCTAAATGTAAAATTTTGCTTTTCTCCACACTGAAACTCATTTTGTTGAATAGGGCCCATTGTTCAAGTTTGTCAAGATCTTTTTAGATCCTGAGTTTGTCTTCTGGGGTGTTGGCTACTCCTGCCAGTTTGGTGTCATCTGCAAATTTGATGAGTTCCCCTTCAATTCCCTCCTCTAAGTCATTGATGAAGCTATTAAAGAGTATTAGGCCTAAGACGGAATCTTGTTGTACCCCACTGCTTACTTCTAGAAGACCTCTGATCTCCCTTTCAACTCTTTTACTCTATGTTCTATGAATTGAGACTGCAGCATTGATATTGAGTTAATGGCAGGCTAGTCCAATCATTAAAATCTGCATGGTGAGAACCTGAGTCAGTGTAGAGTAGAACCTACTCAATTGAGTGCTGTCATGATTTTATCTAAAGTAGTTAACGACCATCATGTTATCCTGGGTCTTTAATAAACAGAAGGGGAAGAAGAGGAATCCCAGGCACATTATCCCAGCCAAGTTTCCTTTTATTGGTGATGGATTACATAGTACATCTTACATTAATGGCCATTTCCAGTTCATCCTGTGCCTTGATTTCAGTTAACGTCTCATTATTCTTCTTTAACTTCTTATTAATGAGGACATGAAAAGGACAAAGGAATCAGTTTCGAATACAAATGTGTTGGAAGGAGGCAAAAAAGGGAACAAAATACCTTACCTTATTAAAACAGAATAAGTAACAACGGGGTTAAATGGTAGGTCCATCTTCACGTTTGTTCCTCACTGTATCAGCAACTTTGGATGTTGCTTAGCGATCAGTTTCCTGTTTTGGATTATTTTTCAAGGAGAAATCTGCTGTTTCAGGAATATAATAAAACTTAATATTCTACAAATGCTGCACTGGTCAGCATCAATAGATACATCAGCCAAAGCAGGTGTTCTCTCCTCCGGTAGCAGTTTTTAAATATGCTATAAATTCTATGATTGCTTAGACTATTCTGGCGGACTTAAAGCTGGTAAGGTGTACGCAGACTTTGTGATGTTAGAGCAGGGGTGCATCAGCATTGCAGTTGCCCTTGGGCGGGCGGGTGTGTGTGGCCAGGGTGGGTGCGGCCTACTGGGTGGACGCGGATGGAGTGGGTATGTCCTACTGGGTGGGCATGGCCAGCTCTACATCATTTGCATCAAGGGTGCCTGTGGGGGCCTGGACAGGAGTGGGACAGATCTGAGGGTCTCTGGCAGAAGGGGGTGGGACCGGGGCAAGCGCCAAGGCATGGTCCATTTCTTCATTCCTCACAAAGGTTGACCCCTCTCCAGCATGAACTCAGGGGGCAGGGCCAACATAGCAGGGGCTGGTTCCTCACTGTTTCTAGACGGCCTTGTGGAGCTAAGACTGAGTGCATTTCAGCATAGATGGCCACCACAAAATTGTACATTGGCTCCCGGCTGGCCTGGGCCAGGGCTAAGACAGTGGGGGCCGCTCCCTCACTGTTTCCAGGATGGCTTCGTGGGCCACATGAAACTACTTTGCGGGCCACATTCGGCTCCCAGGCCTTGTGTTTGACATGTCTGTGTTAGAGCCACCAAAGCTGAACTGAGCTGTAGAAAGTCAGCAGATAAGAGCAAAGTGCTGTGGCTGTCTGGAGCTCTGGATAATAATAATAATATTATTAAATTTGTTAATATAAAGAATCAGAACTGTTTCATAGGCACAAGTTATCACTCTGGTATTTTCCTCTGGAAAGCAGAAGAAAACACAGAGGGTTACAGGCTTTTAAACTCTAGGTTTTATTGACCCAATTATAGCTCATGATTATATATTCTGACCCTTGTATTACTGGACAAATCACAAGACTCACTGATGACTCACACCTGACCCATCACAAGACCCATCACAGACCCTTACTTCACACACCCACACCTGAAGCCCTTATAAACAGAAGAACACTGACATCCCCTAAACCAGGGGTGTCAAACTGCTGATCCACGGGCCTGATGCATCACGCAGAAGCCGCGCCCACCCCAGTTCCGGCAAGGGGGGAAAAGTTGTGATATGTCACGACACGTCACGTGACGCAGCAAGTTTGACACTCCTGCCCTAAACTCTGCTGAAGATGTTACCTAGGTTGGTAATGAAAAGTTCAGAAACCAACCCATAAGCTTGGGGAACGAAACTTCACCCTCATCCTACGCCCGAGCTACAGATATTTGCCCCTATAGTAATGATAAATGTTGTAGACTCCATCCAGAGAAGAACAAAACACAGATACCTATGAAAAGATGACCTTGCTGCAGATTATGTAATATGGTTATGGATTCCTTGTATCTAGATGTATCTGGCTTGGAATTCTAGAAGTTGTAGTCCCACCCAGCAGAGAGATATAAATGGCTTCTCCTTTTGAATATTAGAAAGATGGTCCTGTGGCTTGGTTGGGTTGGTTGAGTGAATGAATGAAAACAGGGTTTTATGCTAGCTGGGAATTTAGAGTTCATTAGCTTTCGGGCAATAAAGATGTAATTGGTGAAATTTGAAATAAGAAACTAATAATAAGAATGGTTAGAAATTGACCAAAGAGAGAAGCAACCTGGAATTAAGGAGAAAGTTCCTACGTTGTGGATGCTTCATCACTGAAGATTTTTAAGAAGAGACTGGACAGCCACTTGTCTGAAATGGTATCTCCTGCTTGAGCAAGAGGCTGGAGTAGAAGACTCCAGCCTCTTGCTGGAGTCTTCTATTTATAATATTTTCATAAATGATTTGGATAAGGGAATTGAAGGGAAAATGATCAAATTTGCAGATGACACAAAGTTAGGAGGGATTGCAAACACCAGAATAGAGAGAGAAATGATTCAAAAAGATTTAGAGAAACTCGAACAATGGGCTGCAACTAATAAAATGGTATTTAACAAGGAAAAATGCAAGGTACTACATCTGGGAAAGAAAAATGAAAAAAGCACATATAGTATGGGAGGAATCCATCTGAGCAGCAGTACATGTGAAAAGGACCTCGGTGTCCTAGTAGATCATCGATTGAACATGAGGCAACAGTGTGAAGCAGCTGCAAAAAAGGCAAACACGATCTTGGGGTGTATCAAGAGAAGCATAGAGTCCAGATCACGTGAAGTTATTATTCCCCTCTACTCTACCTTGGTCCGACCTCACCTGGAGTACTGTGTCCAGTTCTGGTCACCCCAGTTCAAGGAAGACACTGACAAACTGGAGCAGGTTCAAAGGAGAGCTACCAAGATGGTGAATGGTCTACAAACCATGTCCTATGAGGAACGGTTAAAGGAATTAGGAATGTTTAGTCTACAGAAAAGAAGACTGAGAGGAGACATGATAGCTGTCTATAAATACCTGAAGGGCTGTCACAGTGCAGAGGGATCAGCCCTGTTCTCACTTGCTCAAGGAAGGACTAGAAACAATGGGATGAAACTGCAGGGGAAAAGATTCAGATTGGAGGTTAGGAAAAAATTTCTAACAGTAAGGGTGATCAACCAGTGGAACAGGTTGCCACGGGAGGTGGTGAGCTCCCCTTCGATGGAGGTCTTCAAGCAGAGACTGGATGGCCATCTATCTGGGATGGTTTAGGGAATCCTGCCTCGAGCAGGGGGTTGGACTCGATGACCCGGGAGGTCCCCTCCAACTCTACGATTCTATGATTCTATGATTCTACCTCCAAGGCCCCCTCCATTCTGTTTGATTGATTGAAATTATGGACATCTACCAAGCCCCGTCTCAGGTAGGAACAGAAGTTGCCTTGTAAAGTTCTCCTAACTTATCTGTAAAGAATCGTGAATAAAATTGAATGGGTCATTTTTTATTTTATTT
The DNA here is from genome assembly GCA_034064705.1 of Bothrops alternatus. NCBI lineage: Eukaryota > Metazoa > Chordata > Lepidosauria > Squamata > Viperidae > Bothrops > Bothrops alternatus. Next base: position 101,777 of record JARGCV010000505.1, on the reverse strand, counting down.
TTTTGCATTTTCTCATAGTTAAGTATATGTCACTTTGGGGACTACATCTATCATAGGTTCTTTCTTTCAGCTAATGAATACCTGCAGACAGTTTTTTAGGCTGTAGATTAAATAATCTAATCTCCATTACTAAGAGAATGACTAATTCCCTTAGTTGTTACACCAAACAGTGTGAAATTTTACAGGTAATCCTTTCTTTTTGTATCATGTTCTTGAAGAATATACACAAGAATCCTAAGATAAGCATTTTGCGCATTGGGCTGTGGCCAACTGCAAAGGTTCTGACTCAGATATTGGTTCCAATAATTGACCATCTGTTTAGGAAGTGCTAAGATTTCATAGCATGCTCTTCTGAACCTCATGAATGAAGTTCCATTGACTGAATTCTGCACATCAGCAGGAAGTGACAATCAATCCAAATAAAGGATACGCTTGATGTATGGCAAATGATCTCAAAAAGGCCCTTATTCAACTGCTGATCTCCCAACCAACATCTAAAATGGCACACACATGCTCACACCCTTTTAGTAAGATAAACTGTTTTAAACTTTGGGAAGCGAGCCAAGTGCTTCTCAGACCATTGAACACATCAAGATTATGCCTATCTGCTTTGCAGACTATCCAAAGTTTTCTGATCGTGCAGAGAAAATGCTTATTTGAACATTGCCATTCTGCTGATGTTTCTCTGCGATTGCTTGCATGGTTCTAGTACTTGAATATGTTTTTTATTTATACTTCCAGGGGAAAAAAGTCAGATTTGTATTACAATTAATTAGAAAGAGTACAGAGAAGACCAACAAAGATGATTAGGGGACTGGAGGCAAAAACATATAACGAACGGCTGCTGGAATTGGGTATGTCTAGTTTAATGAAGAGAAGGACGAGGGGGACATGATAGCAGTGTTCCAATATCTCAGGGGCTGCCCCAAAGAAGAGGGAGTCAAGCTATTTTCGAAGGCGCCTGAAGGCAGGACAAGAAGCAACAGATGGAAACTAATCAAGGAGAGAAGCAACCTAGAACTAAGGAGAAACTTCCTAACAGTTAGAACAATTAACCAACCTGCTTTCAGAAGCGGTGAATGCTCCAACACTGGAAGTTTTTAAGAAGAGACTGGACAGCCATTTGTCCGAAATGGTATAGGGTTTCCTGCCTGAGCAGGGGGTTGGCCTAGATGACCTCCAAGGTCCCTTCCAACTTTATTAATATTAGTATTAGTATTAGTGAATTGAATGAATGAATCCCAGCGGCCGGTTAGGGCCCACAGAGTCGGCCTTCTCCAGGTCCCGTCAGCCAGACAGTGTCGCCTGGCGGGGCCTAGGGGAAGAGCCTTTTCTGTTGCGGCTCCGGCCCTCTGGAACCAACTTCCCCCGGAGATCCGTGTCACTCCCCCTCTCCGCCTTTCGTAAACTGCTTAAAACATACCTTTGCCGGCAGGCTTGGGGCAGCTAAGATCTTGCCCCTAGCCAGTGTATGTTTGTGCATATGTTTGTGGAATGATTGTTTTTTCTTTTTTAACTTAGGGATTTTTTATATTCATGTATTTTACTGGTGATTTCTATTATGTTGTGAGCCGCCCTGAGTTCTTCAGAATAGGGCGGCATAGAAGTCAAATTAAATAAATAAATAAATAGTATTAGTATTAGTATTAGTATTAGTATTAGTATTAGTATTAGTATTAGTATTAGTATTAGTATTAGTATTAGTATTAGTATTAGTATTAGTATTAGTATTAGTATTAGTATTAGTATTCGTATTCGTATTCGTATTCGTATTAGTATTAGTATTAGTATTAGTATTAGTTTGCTTAGGCTGCAAAAATATAATTGATGACTAGAGGGCAGCAAAGTATTCATTTTCTGTCTCTTTTTGTTGTCACCCTAGTGCAGGGGTTCCTCACCCCCAGCCTGTGGACTGGCACTGGGCTACAGCATGCTAAAAACCAGGCCATGCAAACGAGTGAAGCCCACCAGCGGAATGCAGGCCGCATGCAAAACCACACACCCCCTCCAGTCGGCAGAAAAATCTCTCTCCATGGAACTGGTCCCTGGTGCCCAAAATGTTGAAGGCTGCTGCCCTAGTGGCTATCTGAAATTTTGCACCCAGATCTGTTCATTGTCCAGTTCCGATTGAGAAGCCCAACAAAGTAAACCACCAGAGACATTGCGATCTCTAATGTAAACATTAGCAAACAGGGATGATAGAAGGAAAGCTAGCTCTGGTAATATAGCAGGAAAGAGATCATTAAAAGAGTCAAACTTTCCCTCACCTGTCTGACAGTTCAGTTGTCATGGTTCCGACAGATGAAACTCTTCCAACATCTGACTTCCCCTCCCCTAAGCACATAGTATCAAAGCACAATTCCCTCCTTTAATTAACCGTCATAAATCACATTATCCAATTAGTTTGAAATGCTGGCTTTCCCACCAGTTCTTCATCCCGGCCATGTCTTATCATCTCTTATTACAAAGAACCTTGGTTCCCACCATTATACATTATTGTTTTGTCTAACTAATCTCCCATGCACATTCCTCCTCCTCCTCCTCCCCCCAGTACCATCTAATTGTAACTCTAAGAGTAAAACATAAAATAGGGTGAAATGGCTGCATCTCCATCTGTTGTCAAAATAAGAACATCCGATGTTAGCATCGTTGACATCAAGTTATATTGTCCAATTAATCTTCCAGCCAATAGTTATGAGAAGAAATTTCAGTTCGCCAAAATATGTCCTCAGCGGCTTCGACGCTCACACTGATAGGGAATACCTATGGATCCCAAATTCTCCCCTCTCCCCCAACCCCATAAATGTAGGAAAGCTAGAAGCACCACCGCGGCGGTCCTAATGACAGTAAATTTCGTAGCTTGATGTTCATTTTAGTTATATTAAACTCCTGGTCATCTTCAAACCTTTATTGTGCTGAAAAATCTTCCTTCTCCCCTTTTTATTTTTGTCCTATGAGTTTCCGCCAGATGAAACTTTGAATGCCTAATCAAATCAAGCAGACCTTTCTTTCTCCGCTACTTAAAGACGAAAAATTTTTTTACAGTACCGTCATTTAAGATTTCCTATCCTCCTGTTCAAATCTTATTGATCATTAATCTCCTACAGTTCTAGCACACTGAAGGGGCAATCAGAGGAATTAATTATCATTGTTTCCAGAGTGAGTAAATTAAGCCTGATTGCCTGTAAAATCAGCTGTGTGTTGCCCAAATGAAAATGACAACAAGAACCGATTGATTTGCATCCGTGTTTAGCAGACCTACAATAAGGTACGTTATAGCAATCCTAAATGTGGACACAAATTGTTGTAGTGATAAGTTTATATTATAGGTTATGCAAACCAAACATCCTTTAAAAGACTCAGTGGACAGTCAGATGAGCAGAACATAAATTTATTAAATAAATAAAAGAAAGGCAGTGCTTATTATTTTTGTGGCTTTCCCAATTGTTTAAACTACTAAATGTTCCCTAATTTGCTGCTCAGCTTTCAAAAATGGTGGGCAATAATTCACTGACCAGTTTAAGAGACAGAATGGACAACAATAATTACCAATTATATTCTGACGGGCAATGAAAAATCCTGCCTTTTGGAACATTTTCCCCTCTATCTCCCGAGGTCAGATCAGCCCTCACCCTTTTTTTTAAAAACCTCTGTAATTATTATTTTATTAGTATCAACCAGGAAATCAGATGTTCAATATTCTCCTGAGGTTATACATAAACAAATGCAAAATTGAAGTAAGAATCTTAAAAGTCAAAATTGTATAACAAAACAATACTCCATCAAAAAAGGGTGTAAAATTACAAGAATGCTATTTTTTTAAACACTGCCACCATTATTTCATAACTACAGAATTCTCAATCAATCCCTTTTGAATGGCCTTGAAGACACGACTATGCCAACTAGCCTTGGGCTCCAGTGGGGGTGTACCTCATTGGAGGTGGCTGATGGAGTTGAATAGAGAACGTCCCACTTTTTCCTGAAGACACTTTGCTCCTTCCCTCTCCACCTTGCTTAGTTTTATTTTAATTGAATTTTTACATTTGAAACTTTCATTGTTCTATCTATACTGCATTTTATTGAGTGTCTGTGTCATGGTTCTGATAGAGGAGACCAGTAAAAACAGAACTCCGAGACAAGAGGTTCCCTTAAAGAACAAATGGCTAAAGCCATCTCTACTTCGTTGTCGGTTGCCAGTCTGTAAGTTGGCTAGAGTCACCTTCGGCGAGATGGGCAACATACAGCTTAGATGGCAGATAGATAGATAGATAGATAGA